>JAUCMS010000095.1:25279319-25291584 GCA_032357445.1 Enteromius radiatus | reverse complement strand
AATTTTTAAGCCTTATTTTTATTTATATTTCTCTTTTAGAAATTTTGGACTAGACTTATTAATTAATTAAAAAAAAATGCTTGTCTTATTTTATTTATATTTAGAATTTTAGAAACCTTTTAAAATTTTATTTAGTGCCAAGGTAACATTTCTTAGTTTTAGATTTGTTTTTCATCTGATATTTATATTTTATTTGACCTTTTATTTTTATCTTTTACTGAAAATATGGTTTAGGTAACAATAGTAAGACTCAGAGGTAGATCAGGTTATTACGTTTTAATATATTTTAGTTTTGTTTTTTTGGTGAATAAGTGCAAGAAACATGCATTATGAAATGTTGTATTATATACAGTTGTATTTGTAGTAATCTTGTAATGTGCTTTTTAAATTATTTTTTTTTTTATTCAGCTTATTTCTGTAATTTTTAACATTTCTAATTTTTTGTAGTTGTTTTATGTTACATTTTTACATTTTATTTGAACTTTATTATTTGGGATCATTACTTTTATGAACTATTATAAATAATAATGCTTTTAGTAGACAATAACACTGAATCAAGTTTATTCAGCACTGTATTGTTTTGGTGTTGATATAGTTTTTTAGATTTTGAATTTTATTTTTTATATTTTCTCTTATGTTTTCAGTTTAATATTGGTTAAAGATTTAGTCTTTGTCTTGTATGTTTTTGTAATGTTTTTTACAGTATTTACTTAAAGAAACAAAAAAAACAAAAAAAGAGTACTAAAAAGAGTATTTTATTTCTGCTAAATCTCAAGGCAAAATAGTACAAAATAAAGGAATATAAAATACAAAAAGTATGTGTAAAAATATTAACAAAAAGTAACACAAATGTTTATGGTTTTAGTTAACTATAATAACCCTGACACGTTTTATGTGAGATTATGAAGACCTTTTTCTTTAGTGAATCATGCTTTTATGCTCAAATAAATCTGAGAACAACCTGGAATATTGCTTGAACTGCTCTGCTTGAACTGTTTTTGACAGGGCTCCATTAAGATGCATCTTCAGAGGTCTCCGCTGCTCTACGCTGACATGCACCCAGTGCACAAGACAGACGTGGTGACCGGATTCAACCAGATCCTGCTGGAGAGAACCTGACATTTCATGCTGTTATAAGCTTTCATGCAATCAGTGCACTACATTTAAGTGATATTAAACATTTAGCCGTATTGCCTTATTGTTAGTGCACTTCATTGTTTAGTTATTTTTACTTGCTCAGGTTTTGGCATAATGCACAAGTGCCTTTTAATTCTGCAGCGTGTTTAATCAGTATATACTGTAAAGCGGTTTTCAACTACTACTTTATACTAGCATGATCTGTTAAATATTTCTTGCACAGCTTGAAAGTGATAATTGTAACTAAGAGTTCAGCTTTATTGATAATGTGCTGCTAATATATACCAAAATCAGGTATTTTTAAAACGTCACATATGATTTCTGTTAATATCAAACTGATAAAATAACTGGCTTTAAAACATTGTGAGGTTCTTAATGGTATTAAGTTATGAAACTGGGGGAGATATAGTATTCGTAATATTATTACAGGTTTTGTACACTTTTCTTAGCATCTTTTTTTAACTTTATTCTTTACAAACACTACTTGGTAAATACTAGGAAAAGCCATTGTTTCAGCACTGCTGTTTATGCTCGTACCAAAGCAAACTGAATTGACATACTTGTTGCATATGTAACTAATATTGTCAGATTTTTTTACTTTTCGCTGTTTTAGGCTTGACATGTATTTTCAGACACCAACTGCTCACAGGCACAACACACCGTTCCTCCTTAGATCACATGTTATTTGGTTTTGAATATTTAATTGCATGTGCAAACTGCTTTTATGACCAAAAATAACCAGCATCTGTATATTTACAATCTCAGGGCATCAGCAAAACGTGTGACCTGTAAACAGGTTTTCTACAGATCAAACACCTTGTGAAACTTTGATAATGCCAATAAAGATCATTACAGGCTTCTTCTGTTTTTGGTGTCTTTTTCACACATCCTGTAGCGTGGAATATTAATGATAAAATCCATGTAATTAATTACTGACTGTTGTGTCTGTAACATGGGCCTACGCTATCAACGAAAATGATTTAGAACACTTGAGAGCAATTTTATTGTAAAGGTTAATTTTTCAGGTATAAATATAAATGTAGCATGGTCCACCAGTGGCAAAACCAGTTTCTCTATTTCTCGAACCAAACCCTCACAATATAGGAGTCCATAATAACACTTCCTCCAGTGAAAAGTCCATCTCTTGTTGTCTTACGTCAAACTCAGCACATTTGTTTAGAGCTGTTCTTGGCTTTTAAATGGTGCTTGATCTGTGCAGATTTCTCTTCTGATTCAGACAAGACTACATTTTACTGAAATATTATGGATAAAGCACTCATATTTTGGCAAGAAGCAAAAGTTAAAATGTCTTGATGGAATGAAGGATTTGTAGCTTCCAAAGACATGCACTAGATTGGTGTTTTATCAGCTGTTTCGCCTCTCATTCTGACGGCACCCATTCACTCCATTGATGAGCAAATGATGCAATGCTATGAATCTGAAGAATCATCCATTATCTTGGATTGGCCTGAGGGTGAACACATTGTCAGCCAAACTATTCCTTTGAGACACTGTTTGCATTCAAAAGACATTGGTGTAATACAAATTTTACATTATTTCATCAACATTTATGTAAATATTTGATGCATTTGTGTTAGGAATCGGTCCATATGTGACAGTTCAATCTGATCAGAATTCATCATCGTCGTCGTCAATCTCTGTTTCTTTTGGTTCAATAATTTTTAAGCACTGATCAGCAAACTCCACGAACAGTGGCTCCTGCATGGCCTCTTTCATGGCTTTGGCTTTATTTTCAGCCGAGTCCACAGACATCATTAACCGGCGGAGATGAGGATTCCTCAACAGACCCTTCAAAGCCTCTGAATCACCTGTGTGAATAAAAGCCATTTGTAACCGCTCTCACAAAAACAGCATATTACAGATCATATGTTTATCATTTCATACCCAGCTGCTGAAGTTTCTGTAATGGCACTTTGTCAGTCTGACAGTCTTCATCAAGAAGATCCTCAACAGTCCACGGCTGTTCAGCTGAAATCAAACACATTTCACTTTTTTCATTTTCTGTCCAAAAGGAGACAGAACAGTTCTCTTGATCACCTATAAACCATTACATGTGTTACAGGATTGACTCACCGCTGTTGACTGGTGTGGAGCTGCTGGAGGCCGAATCTGACTCTTTAAACGGATGACATGAATCTATGAGAAGAAGGAAAAAATAATGGTTTATTTTGTATTTTATTTATTTTGTGAGCTCAGGACAGTCCAATAGCTATAATAACTGTATTGTAATTATATATAATTATATTAACATATACATTGTATACAAGATGTAAAAGTATAATAATATATACAAAATACATGTATGTACTTAAAAACTTTGTTGTTTTTGGTATTCAAACATTACAAACGTAGCCTAAACAATAACAAGGACGTATGTTCGATTCTCAGAAAATATATAAAAAGTGTAAACACTGAATACAAGTCACTTTAGATAAACAGCAACTGTAAATTTTAAATGTAATCTAAATTGCTTTCAATATATTATTGGACACTTAGATGTAGATGCTTACCATCGTCTTTGTGTCTTTTAAAGCAACTCACTGAACAACTAGAAGGAAAGAAATGTATTATTTGATCAGTATTTGTCCCAAAAACAAAAGTGAGCTAATAATAGTATTTATGGTTATAAACTAGCGGTTATCGAACATGAATTAATGACTTACTATCTGATTCTGCAGGCTGGACATCTGTATTTCGGAACATGTTCGCTACAAACCCCGCAAAGCTGCATAACTGATCTAGAGGATCAACAAACAGAATATAACAAAATGTAACTTATACGACGCAGCTTTTTGTTTCTGAAACCACGTGTTTATGTTGTTGACAGCGTGTAGGACTTTTAACTCATTTCCGCTTCCGAGCGGTTCCGGTGTAGAGTGCTGAGGTCACGGTGTCCTTCCCCACGTGTGTGTCAGTCGCAGTGAGTGTGATCCGCGATCTCAACTTATCCGAACACAGCCGCCATCATGTTGAAGTCTGTAAGCCGCGCGGTTCAGCTCGCAGCCCGGCTCTCCAGCTCTGTGCCGCCCGCTCCCGCCGTCACACCCGCGCTGCGCCTCAGCAGAGCTTTCACCAGATCCATCTGGAGCCTGAGCCACAGCGGAGCGGCGTCAGGATCCAGGCCGAGGCTGCTCACAGCGACGCGGGCTCTGCCCACAGTGTCGTGCGGCTGCGGGAGTCTGCACACCGAGGGTAAACGCTTCACACTCACACAACCTAAAAACTACCATGGTAAAAGTATTTCTATGGTAAAATTGTAAATCGTGACCAAAACGACCTTGGTAAAGGAATAGGCGTTAATTAAAAAGTACCGTAGTAAAGCTATAGACATTACTAAAAAATCATGGCAAAGCTTTAGTTTTTGTGGTAAATGTATATACTTTAAATAAAAACTACCATAGTTTGTATGGTGACGATATGGCAAGTACCTATAAAGTACCATGGTAAAGGTATAAATTCTATCTAAAAAGTACCATGGTAACGTAAAGGTATAACTTAGAGGTCAACTAAAACATACCACAGTTACATTTATGGCAAAGGTACAGAAACTAACAAAAAAGTACCATAGTAAAGGTATTTGTATGGTCAACTAAAAAGTAGTTTCAGGTATTTAAAAAAAAAAAAAAAAAAATATATATATATATATATATATATATATATATAAACTGAATAAAATTTATTTATGAAATAAAAATAATTAAAAAATCATTAATCTTTATCAAATTAAAATAAAAAATAATAGTAAAAATGACAAACGGAACAAAATTTCTGACTAATTCAAATAAAAATGGGAAATAAAAACTACTTGAAAGAATTAATGTTTCAATGTTAATTGGATTATTTTATAATATTAGGGCCAATGTCTTATTTGTATTCTAAAAACTACCATAGTTTGTATGGTATGGCAAGTACCTATAAAGTACCATGGTAAAGGTATAAATTCTATCTAAAAAGTACCATGGTAATGTAAAGGTATAGCGGTCAACTAAAACATACCACAGTAAAGGTATATGTATGACAAAGGTACAGAAACTAACAAAAAAGTGCCTTGGTAAAGGTATAAATTCTATCTAAAAAGTACCATAGTAAACGTAATTTGTATGGTAAACTAAAAAGTAGTTTCAGGTATTTAAAAAAAAAAAAAGCCTTAAACTTTATTTCTGCTAGTTGCTAACAAAATATTTTAATTTAGTTTGATATTATATACTAAAATAACTAAAACCGATTAATTAAAAATAAAATTAAAGTGAATAAAAGCAATAATAAATAAACATGATAAACAGAACAAAATTTCTGATTAATTAATTCAAATAAAAAGGGGAAATAAAAACTACTTGAAAGATGTTAATTGTTAATTGAAATATTTTATAATATTAGGGCTAATGTCTTATTTGTATTCTGAGTCATCGGAGCATCGCAATATGTGTCTTCTGTCAAACACGTGACCTTGAGACCGAATCAGGAGACGAACAGCATGCCATTTTAACTAGTAATTCCCTAGTGTTGGTAGTAGAGCATGCATGTATGTTTTCTTGAGTGTCTGTTTTTATTCTGCAGGTGATAAAGCGTTTGGAGAGTTTCTCACGGATGAAATCAAAGAAGAAAAAAAGATCCAGAAGAACAAGAGTCTTCCTAAAATGACCGGCGGCTGGGAGCTGGAGCTCAACGGCACAGAGGCCAAACTCATCCGCTCGCTCTCCGGAGAAAAGTGAGGGTCATGCGTTTTATCCAGACCATCTGAATCCTGCTGTTAATGATGCACACGTGCCTTATCGCTTTAAAACAGTTTCATTTAGATTTATGTATTTTGCGGATGTTTCTTGTATGATCGTTTTTCTTCTCTGCTTCGTTTGGCAGAGTCACCATCACATTCAACGTGAACAACAGCATCCCGCCGCAGCTGGAGGAAGATCCTGAACACACACCGAAGGGTCAGGAGGAGGAGGTAGAGCTGCTGCGTTCATACTCCAACAGTCACAACACAATCAAGATAACTTGTTCAACTCTTCGAGCTGTTGCCATTAAGTACAACTACAATTGTGTTTAAAAAAGTTTAACAAAAGTGTAAGCAGAGTCATAAATGCATTTTTATATATAAAATAATAATAATAATAATTTTTGCAAAAGCATGAATTCTTAATATAATTGAATTATAATAATAAAAGATATTTATATGTAATTACTAAATAATTGTTCATGTTTATATAGTGGACTTTTTAAGTACTATATAATTCGGAAAAAATGTGTTGTTTAAATATATTTAAATAGTATAATGTAAAATTAAGTGTTACTGAATATATATATATATATATATATATATATATATAATTTTTATTTATTTATTTTTTTATTATTATTTTTTTTCTAAAGTTCGGCATAACTGCTCAAATTTATATTCATTGTTAAAATACCCACTTTTATTAATTCCTGTAATCTTACATTTCATTTAAACACTTTAAAATCAGACTTCCTCACATCGGTGTGAATCCTGCTTCAAACTAAAACAATTTTTGGGAGAGTGAATTAAAAAGTTGTTTTAGCTGATTTTAATGTTGTAAATGATTTTCAGTCCTCTTGTAAGTTTGCTGTGGCCCTCTAGTGGGGGTTGAGAGCCAATGCTTTTACCACCTCCTGTTATGTTTTTAACACATTTTAAATTTTTTTTTGTTTTGTTTTTTTAGCCTGAAATTGTGTCCGCACCTAACTTTGTGGTTGAAGTGACCAAACCAGAAGCTAAGAATTCATTAGTGTTTGACTGTCATTTCCCCGAGGATGAGGTGGGTTGTTCTTCTACTGTGATGTGACATAAAGAGTGTGCAGAATGAAAGCGACGTGTGGTTTGTCACTGACTTGATATCATATCCAAAGCTCTTTGTCTCTGCGCAGACCGGTCACGGCGACGGGGAGGAGGAGAGCGACATCTTTGCCATCCGTGAGGTCAGTTTCCAGCCGGAGGGTGACACTGAGTGGAAGGAGACCAGTTACACGCTCAACACAGACTCTCTGGATTGGGTAAGAGCTTTACTGAAGGACACAACAACGCTTGTCACTTCACCAGCATTTCACTTAAACTCAAAGGTCTTCACTGCAACGTGTCAAGCAAAAAATGCAATGGATTTCATAAACCCTTATTACTGTAAAAAAAATGTCATTTTTATAAATTTTATTTTGTTAATTTATAAATGCTTTTTAATTATAATTATGAAATGAAACCATTAGAATGCACACAATAAACAAACCCACCCACCCAACCAACCAACCAATAAATAAATGGCATTAGAACAGGAATTAAAAACCTCTGACCTTTGACCTCTCTAGGCCCTGTACGACCATCTGATGGACTTTCTGGCTGACCGCGGCGTTGACAACACGTTTGCGGATGAGCTGATGGAACTGAGCACAGCTCTGGAGCATCAGGAGTACATCAAGTTCCTGGAAGATCTCAGCACTTTTGTCAAATGCAAATAATGTGTGTCTAGATTTATCGCAAACTTTGTGGTTCGTCTGGCTCATGTGGTCTGATGTGATGGCAGAATGAAAATGAAGGTAGAAGAGTTTTGTATTTAATTTTATATCATGTTTTCAGGTTATGTGCACACGGTTATGTTTCAATGTCATCGCTGGGGTTTACAGGAATGGAGAATGTGAACTGAACATTTGTGAGAAATAAAACTGAGAGGAAATAACAGGCTGGTTGTCTTGATTGAGGCTAAAAGGCAAAAATCATGATAATCAAGAAGTATGTTTTATGC
Organism: Enteromius radiatus; assembly: GCA_032357445.1. Classification (NCBI taxonomy): domain Eukaryota; kingdom Metazoa; phylum Chordata; class Actinopteri; order Cypriniformes; family Cyprinidae; genus Enteromius; species Enteromius radiatus. The sequence goes on along the minus strand of JAUCMS010000095.1, from coordinate 25,283,674 downwards.
ATTTCAATTGAATTTCAATTAAAAGTGACGCTATTAAACTTTACTTGAAAGGACTTCCTGTTTGACCAAACAATGAAATGAAATCTGCGAGTGTTTATGAAAGTGATTTGGAAAGAATCTTTTTCAGGGATGCATAAATAACACTTCATTAAAAACTGATCCATTAAAGTAAAAATGTTCATTAAATGTTTTAATTCACCCAAACCAATCCAAATAAGCTTTATTTTTTTCACAAGAAAAAAAAAATTGGGCTTATATAACTATGATTTTTTTGCATTATATAACACTTATGTCCAACATTTCCTTTACTGTAAAGCAAAAATTAAAACACAAAGCTGCTAGATATTCAAAGAAGATTACTGCAATATTTTATTCTGCATAAAGTCAAAATACAACAACTGTAAAGCACAAAACTTCATTTCCCGTATAAAACTGAGATTTGGAAGTGCTTATCTTGTTACTATACAAAAGAGTATGTTCTTGACCAGCTTTGTCAGAAATAAAATACACCGCTTATTTAAAACAAAACATGCACTTGATTGCAGACCCACAATCAGACAAAGAGTTCTGCACTTATTACATCCTCACTCTCAAATAAAGGATAGAGAAACTAAGGTTAAAAAAATTATTCTTTATTTCACAGAAATATTCACAACATTTAAAACATCCATCAGACTCCCTGCGGTGTGGATGAACGGCTCACAGGACGACAGACAGATAGTCGCACACCTGCAAACAACACACACACAGCTTCCAAGTTAACTTAGAGTCATTTAATTATCAAGATATATAAACCCATGTGACGTGAATGTACCTTGCAGCTGATCATGAGGTTTGGTGATCCGTCGGTGTTGAAGGCCATAGAGAAGGTGGGGTTGTGGAGACAGTCCTCCATGTGCTCCGTCATGCGCTGTTCGAGGAGATTCTGTAAAACATCGACTGTAACGTTCCTACCCTGTGACGACATGAGACAAGATGCTCTTATTACACTGCTTTAGTCGGTATGGTTACATTAAAAAAATGCACATATTACGTTTTTTTATTTCCTCATTTGGTTTCCAAAGCAACAATTCCCATTTTCATTTAGTTTAACTTTTAGCTAGTTTAGTGTCGTAAAACAAAACATCTACATAACTAAAGCTTAAAATAAAAAAGGGGTTTTAAGTGCATTTTAAATTATGAAATAAGTCGATGTTTTATGCCTTAATTTGATTACCACTGTTTTTGTATTTAAATGATAAATCCAGAATGAGTATGAAGCTATAAAACTGTAAAAACTAAAGTACAAATTATTTAATAGTTACAAATTGTTTATAAATTCAATGGATTACAAATTATTTGATTATTCAAATGTTATTAAAACAAAATGCAGAAAAATTAAAACATGGATGTTCAGTTGAAGAAGAAGAAAAAAAATAAAAAACAACCAACCAAACAAAAAATAACTAAACACACTTTTTAGATTTCATAAAGTTTTTGGTTGAACTTTTAATTAGGTAAGGTAAACAGTAGGGTGAAAAAAGTAATCCAGAAAGAAAAAGCGTAATGGGAAAAGATAAAACTGATTTCATAGGGCCCTACTAAGTACACAGCAATGACCTTTGACCTCTGTGACTCTCTATAGGGAAATATAAAAATATAAACCAATTCAAAATATTATATGGTATATTTATATATTAAATAAATAAGTGTACAACAGCATCTGAATTATATTAAAATAACACTGGTTGGGATCTCATTGTATAACATCCCAGATTTTCCAGTCCATTCATCTAGTTATCACACGCAAACTTAGATTAAGGGATGGTTAATAATAAATACTATATTTAATTATACTAGATTCTAGAATATATGTATTCACTATATTCTACTCCACCCATGCCAATCAAATAATGGTTTTATTACACAAAAGTGTCCATGTTACGGAGGAATGTGCCGTGCAAATACTTACAATTGTGTTGATGTAAAGACCACATGGACATGATGTAAAATGACTGTTGACTGTCAGATTATTCCTGCAGATACAGAGAAAAACATTATAAAAACAAAGATGGGTTTAGATGGTGTTCGCTTGCAACAAACACTCACGCGTGACACACGGGACATATGATCCATCCAGACACCTCCATTCCCTCCAGCACTGAGTTTATATAGCGCTCCTCGTACCGCATGCTGTTATTATATTCCTCCAGGATCACCAGCTCTGGAGGAGGAGAGAAACAAACTGATATTAAATCTCAAATCTTGCAATTTGTAAGTCTGCTCAACTGGATATAATGAGGAGAAAATAAACTGTACATGCTGATGTAACCTTGTGCTATGAGCTCCTGCTGAATTTCCTCAAACGCTGTAAGTTCATCATATTCCTGCTGTGCGGTGTACACCTGAGGAGTGAAAACACACTAATAATCCATCCACAAATCACAGCACATCTTCACATCTTTACTCAAATCAAATATTTAAATAAAATGTTCAAAGTAGTATAGTAGTAGTAGGAGTATTTCTAAACCAGATATAAGATACTAGCTGAAAGAAATGGTAAAATGTGTCAGTGGAAAAGAAAATTTTAAAAAGCATAAATATGAAAAAATAATGATTTTTTTGTTACCTTTACATTCTTACTAGAGTTTAAAAGCCCTAGATCACGGTCTGCTTTTATCATATATAAATAAGAAGGTTTGGAACCACATGAGGTTCTCATGCCAAAAAAAAAATAAAAAAAATAATAATATATATATATATACACACACACACACACACACACACACACACACAAATATAGCTTATTTGTATATATATATAGAAAAACAATACACACATCTCTGATGCCGTTTACGGTCCAGAGCGAGGGGAGACTCTGATTGGACGACTGTAATGCGCTCCATTCCTCCTCCATCACCTCCTGCACGAGCAGCGATTGCTTCAATCCTCCTGAATCCTCTCCCATCTGTCTGAACTTCTCCAGTAACCTCGAGCGGCTGTTCTTCAACCGCTCCACACAGCGCTGGAGACATAACACACGGTTACCTTCGAAGCCTTTCTGAACCGCACACTGCTGACAGGTCATGGCATGCAGGTCAATTAGAAATGCATTATAATAAGACATCATCCTAACCAGTTCCTCTTTCCAAAACCTGTACTTGGCATGGAAGACATTCATTTTTAAATAAATAAAAGAAAAATACATGTAGATTAAACATGCAAGATGATGTTCCTCATAACATTTTAAATATCAGTGTGGTTTTTATTATACGTGACCCTGGAGCACAAAAGAAGTCATAAGTAGCACAGGTATATTTGTAGCAATAGCTAACAATACACTGTATGTGACAAATTATTGCACCCTCAGATAGTTACAACGTTATCTCGGCCAAATATTATCCTAACAAACTATACATCAATCGAAAGCTTATTTGTTCAGCTTAATATGTGTGTTATAAAAGACAGGGTCACATTTATTTTAAAAGGATTATCTTCAATAATATAATATACATTTATCTGTATCAGTACTTAATAGTCTAGGGAAGTTTTTGGTTGGTTAGACCAGGTTTTAAGAGTTTTGCCACGTTCTGACTGGTAAATATGTTTATTATTTATTGCCATAAGGAAGAATTCACCACTAATTCTGATTACTGTGATGGAATAAATAAGAACAAAATCTAATTGTAAATGCCATTTATACAACATAGAACGAATTCCTTGATTTATAACACAACCTGGACTGTTGTTGACAGCTTTCGCGAGATTCCTCAGCACAGAAGCGAGCAAACACGACATTTTTACCTTCCGGTATGTTTCTTTCCATGGTGGAGTCGTGCCTTTGTACATGGATCTGTGTCTCTGTACCGCGTCCATGATTTGACTAAACTACAAACACCTCGAGCAGAACTCTAGCCCTGAAAACACGATTAATAACACCAGCTGCTACTCGCCAATTATCGGCCTTTAGCCTTCCGCTTACGTCAAACCAAACCGGATGTTCCTTCTGCGCTTATGGGATTTGTAGTCCAATCTCTCCAAGCGAATTATTTAGCCAATATTACTTTTTTTTTTTTTTTTTAATTGATATATATATATTTTACGACGGCGTTTTAGTGCCACAAAAAAAATAAATAAATAAAAAAATCTACGAGGATAAACTACGAGGATAAAGTCGTAATATTACGAGAATAAAAGTCGAAATACTACGAGAATAAAGTCATAACTACGAGATTAAAGTCGAAATATATAATATTTAGTATAGTGCACTTGTAAATGACCCGGATTGAGAGAAGGACACCAGATATATTTGAATATTGTTGCGTCCGAGCGGCCGCTTCATCTTACTGGGATGAGATCTAAGAACTCGCGGAAAC
>JAUCMS010000095.1:25256780-25271866 GCA_032357445.1 Enteromius radiatus | reverse complement strand
GTTCCCATGGTCGTGGAAAACCCGGAAATGCCAGGGAATATTAAAACTAAGCATTCTAAGTTACATTTTTTAATATAGGAAATGTTTCATCAGATATTGATTTTTGTGACATGGATTATCAATGGAAACATTTGTTTTTAATACATTAATTATGACTTATCATGAATAATTGTATCCACAGTTGTGACACATTATAATACTTATCTATTTATTCTTGCACCTTTAAAAAATTTAATGCATTAAAACATATATCAAAACAAAACAAAAAAGGCTTTGGTTACAATTATTAATGAAAATATATAATGCGTTATGAATCCTTTATAATGCATTATACATGAACGTTAACAGGACTTAAAAAATATACATTTAAATGTACTTTTATTAACTTAAATTGTTGGTATCTGGCTTAAAAATGGCGCCTGGTCCCGAAATCTTGGGAGTGACCTATAAGTTGTTTTGGCTCAAAAATTGGGTAATAATGCCTGTTTTGGAAGGTTTAACCAGGATGTAAAAGTTAATATTATAATCCGACTGGATTCAGCAGGCACACGCTGCTGTTTCACACAGATTATTTAGTTATTCAGAGATTTCTGAAGGTCTTTTCTTATCTATGGGCCGTAATGCAGCTGTGATGATGGCCTGGTGTAAATCATTGATGAATTAGCGTAGAGTGTTGCATTTACTTTAGTAGGTTAGCGGTTCGGGTCATGTTTGCACAGCTCAAGTGCATTTCTATTATTAGGCGCCCCTGAGATTCATCTTTCTTCAGCTGGTTGAAAAATGAAAAAGATCCAGCATGTACGAAAAACATGAGTAAACGTAAACACGACAATTCATTTGCGTCATACGGATGAGAAAATGAGTCATTCGATTGCCTTCAGTGACTAAAGTGCTAATCTTCCCTTCTGTTCAATGAGAAACGCACATTCAGGCTTTAACAGCGTTTAATCAAATCTGACCCACATACTGCAAGATTTCAATCGCCAATGCTTCTTTTAAATGCAGTCTATTCATGTGCTGCTTTGTGGGTATGAATTAGTCAAATAAAAGTTGTGATGCTTTCGGATAATACTGTACCGTGGTACTTGGTATTCAGGGACTGCAACCTTTAAATACTGTACTATGGTATTTGCGAAGTACGTTATCATTCAAAAGTTTGAGGTCAGCCAGTTTCTATTGACAAGAAATGATAGTTTTATTAAGATTGATCAACAAGTTTTCTATTTCAAGTAAATGCTTTCCTGAAAAATAAAATGTATCACAGTGTACGCAAACTATTTTCAACATTGATGCATTTTTGACACTAAAGGCTAGAGTAATGAAAAATTCAGATTTGCATCGCAGGAATAAATTACATTGTACAATATCAATAGTTAGTGCCATGTAATATTTTTCTAAAATGAGCATTTTTACCAGGCTTCTATATCCATGTTAAGTTATTTCACTTTAATTGCATAAAAAAAGCATTACTAAACTTAAACATAGGAGCCTGATAAAAATGCTAATTTTTGGATTCAAATTTTCTGATGGCACTTAAATCCTGAACTCTTCATGTATTCAACAGCTATTTTAAATTGTAACAGCGTTTTACCCTTTTTACATTTAAACAAATGCAGCCTTGGTGAGCAAAAGAGACTTCTCTCCAAAACAAAACAAAACAAAAATCTTACTGCTCCTACATTTCTGAATGGTAGTGTAGACAAAAACAGCTAGTGTTAAGGCCAAGCTTATGTTATGCTGGTTTTAGAGAGGTTTTTGTTACTTTACTAAGCGATCGGATGCACCACTTTCACCTGTTGGATCGTAAAACAGGTGAAAAACATCCCACAGATGCACTTTGAAGCAGGGACCCGATTTTTTTTGTCCCGGTTTGCCCCGCTGCTGAGCTGCAGTGTGTCAGTGTGCCAGCAGGAGGCAGCGGGTCTGCTCTCGTCCTCCACACGTGTGTGTGTGTGTGTGACAGCGGGAACTGGGTCAGGAACAAAAGAGCCGCTCACCTTCAATGATACCGAGAAACCTGGGGAAAAAAAGACTGAGAAATGAAAACATAATGGGATCGGGCAGGGGGTTCCTGTCTTTTACACATTTGCGTTAAACTGCTGTCGTTAAGACCTCACACGTAAGCACAGAGGCCCACGTACACACGTCTTTTCTGCTCGCAAACTCGCTCTAGCACCAATACTATAATTTGCCACCTTTGTGCGTAAGAAAAAAGAAAGCGGAAAACAGAACGTAGGTAGTTTTCAGGAAAGACGCAATCGTTGCCGCTGCTGTCTTGATTGTGGGTATTCCTATAAATAAGCGGCCCGTGCCGAGCCTCAGTCCTCGCAGGGCAGGGAAACCAGCAAGACAGCAGCTCTCCAGGTAAAACAGATGGGATTTTTCCAGTAAAAGCTGTGAGTAGAATGTCAGATCTGAGTGTTTGTGTGTGCAACTGTCAGTCAATGTGAAATCCAAGTCAGCTACATTTTCTTTTCAATACACTTTTCTGGTTTTAGCATTGAACGGTCAGCGCTTGGCCTTCCACGGGAAAGAAATCTTTCATCAAAATGTAAAGCAGCCTTGATTTTGTCCAGTGGAAATGGATTAGATCATTGGATTGTGTTCAGTTGCTAATTGCTCGTGTCACGTGAGCGACAGCTTACTGGAGGGCAGTGTTATTTTAGTATTATTGGTATACCGTTAGAATGTATTGTTAATATTTTGAATTATTATTACATTTCCTGTTTTCATCTAAATCTTTGGTTCTGAAGTTTATTTATTTTTTTGATGTCTGTATTGTCTAAATCTGAGTTTTAGTTTTTAGTTTTAGTTTATTTAGCTTGAATTGTTTTTTTACGTAAACTTTTAGTTTAACTAAACAGAAATCAGAAATGATATTCAGATATGAATTCAGATAGGTGTCTACTTTTATATAGTATATAGAAAATATTGTGTTATGGTTTCAGTTTGAATAAAAAGCATTACCCTGCTGGAAGGGAGGGATTGTTTTTGGCTGAAAATCATGAGGGCACATGAATAAAAAATATATATTCAAGGATAAATTATAATAAAATTTCATGGTGACAAATTCGATTTCATTTTCTTTCCTGAACACAGATATTTTTGGCTTCCTTGTTCTGTTTTAATGAGCTTTTTTTTTATTATGTTTTGTTGTTTTATTATGCATTTCTATTATTAATTAATTAATTAATTCCTAATGGATCTGCCTTTTTTTTAAACGGTGTGTTGTAAATGCACATTTAAATATATATATTTCTGTGTCTTGTTTTCCTTCCCATTTCTTGCTCTGTGTGTGTAAACCGAAAACTATTTATTTTCTCAACAGGATTTTCAATGTATTTTCTCAAGGCTTCAGACCCAAAATGACTTATCTGTACTGAACAGGTTGTTCTGTGCATGAATAAGCCTTTGCAGCATCAACCGATTTTAAACTATAAATGTAATTGACTTTGTAGGAAATGGTCTGAGCTACGGTTTGATGTTACGGTAATATTTTGTGCTTGTGAACACGGCCTGCCTTGGTGGTCGTATATAGACGCAGGAACCTTTATAAGTGGTGTTTGTTAATGAAAGCATCGTCTTGCTGTTTCGTATTGATATTTAGCGTTAGTGATGTGATCACGTGTCTAACATTAATGAGTATGAGAGAATGATTCCTCTCATCGTATGTTTTGTTGCCGTTCTCCACAGAGTCCTATCAGCAGGACGGGGCTGGAGAAATGGACCAGTCAGATCTATCCTGAGCCAGAGGCGGCATCAGAGGAAGTACACATGTTCGACTTGGATTGCTTCCTGTCAGACATTTCAGACACGCTGTTCACCATGACCCAGAAACCCAGTCCCTGGAGTGGAGACCGCCAAAACAGTGAGAGTTCATCCAGAAATCATTCACTCACCTTCATGTCATATTAAACCCAGAAATTCAGTTTGTATTGGCCCTTCGAGATCTGATCTACCAGGTTTAACATCATTGATGCCAGCAGTTATTGGTGCGTGGATTTTGAAATATGCACAGGCATGTTTTATGGAGTATTTCTTCCTCAGTTTGGATTTATGTCTTTCAATACAAATATTTAAATCAAGATGCATTTATTGAGATGCTACTGAGACACACACACACACACACACAAAGTGGGGTATGAAAACTCTTTTTAAATAAGTTTTTCTGAGTCTGTTATATTTTAACCATAAACTCCCTTTATCTGGGACAGTTTCTGTAAATCGTTTTGTTTTTCAGTGAATCTTCACAGTTTTGCTAATTCAACTAGTCCTAGACATTTACATTCAGATGTAACTTTTATTTAGCTTAAAGTGGTCATATGAACACATTATTTTTCACATGCTGTACATTATTAGCTGTGTCTCATTTCGAAGGATGCGCCCTCCGGAGGTCGTATCCTTTGGAGGTCGCATCCTCTGTAGGATGCGTATGCAGAGTGTCCTCAAGCCTGGAATCAAACGAGACGGTCTTCGTAGGACGGACGGAAAAGGAAACAGGAAGTATCACGTTGCTATGCCAACAGACAACAGCACCGTTGCTCTCACACTAGTTAAAAAAAAAAGTACAATTATTTCTAAATTTGGAAAGAAATTTGATAATTGATTGTTTTATTTTATTCAATATTTGAGCAGCTGCAGCGTACATACAACAGACATCTGTTTCAGAAAAAAGGAGGATATTAAGAACAAAGTTTATCCGTTTTTACCGGCGGAGATTTGAGGCAAGTCCCTATATATAAAGCCTTTGAATGTAGGGCATTGAGGCAATAATTATCTAACTGCATTCTTACACATAGTACAAATAAAAAAAGAAGAAACGCTTGAAAATAGTTAAATTTAAACGCCACATCTTCGCTTGTGTTCACCGTTACATCTGCCGGCGCCGCCATTTTGTCAAATAAACGACGGTTGGTTACGGCGACGCAAAGAATTGTGGGTTATCTGTAGCAGCGAAGGATACACTGCATGCAGAAAGAAGGTCGCATTTGGAGTGTCCTACTTGCTTTTCTGAAACGAGACAGCCTCTATGACGTATGCAGCCTCCGGAGGGCGCATCCTTCGAAATGAGACACAGCTATTGTTTCTCCTCTAAGCCCCGCCTCCTGAAACGGGTCGATTTGTACAAAGCTTATTGTTTCTAAAACAACAAGGTGTGCTCTGATTGGCACCTTTGTGCACCAAGAGCTTGTCACACTAATTAACTTATTACAGAAGTATTATTATTGGATGATCGTTTCTTTTAACCTCCAATCCAAGATCAGCTTTCTGAGTCTAACTTTAAAATTTCAAACTCATTTAACAAGATTACTAAATAATGTGTGTCTTTTTAGTGACATTGATTGCCTCCCCTGCCTTAAAGTATTTTAACTTTGGATTTCATAAACGAGAGATTATTTTAGAAATGGAAAATTTAGTCACATGAGATGGTAAAATATATTCAGGAAGGACACCACACCCTAAAACAAGGAACTTTAAAGAAATAAATTGCTCCAAACAGAGCAGTGCTAAACACACACATCCTAACGGTGTATTTCTCTCTCCTGTCGTCTTAGCATACACCAGTAACGCTGATATGATCCAGCCCGGCTTGACTCCATTACAGCCCAACTTGGATGACCTGATGGACATACCAGGTGAGTTTAATAAACTCTTCATTATATTGCTCAGCTTTATAACTCAGACTGAATTGTTTTATATGCCGTGTGCTGCTCTGCACTCTGGTCCTGGTGCTTTCCATGCACTTGATTATAAAGAAGAGTTATGAAAATGGAGGCTGACAATTACACCTTCTTTCTTGTTAGTTGAAATGCCTAACCTAAGCCTTACGGGGATCATTTAAATGAAAATTTAGTCATTAACATAATGGAATAATATTAAAAAAGGTAAATACTTTTTCAGTGATAATACAATAACATTGATTAAATGTTTATGAACCATGTTTTATCAGTAAAAAACGATTTAAATTAAATATAATCATTAATAGAAGTATTACAACATTTTTAAATAATGATATTTTGATCAATATTTAAAAAAATGTTTTATATGTAGGTTGTTAATAATAAGTGTAACCAAAATGCAATTAAAATTTAAATAAAGTCATGAATATAATGAATATAAAATATCAATATATTGATTTAATATTTTCGAACATAACAGATTTGTTTTTAAATATAATGTGAATATAATTTAAATATAGTCATTAACATTATAACACACACACATATAATTAATATTGTTAATAGATTATTAATATATTGTTTTATTAATATATTGTGTTTATGAAAAATGTTTTAGCTGTATAAATATAATTTAAATAAAAACCTCAATTTAAAATTAAGTGTAGTCATTAATATAAAATATAATTTTTTCAATATTTCAGTATCAATATATGAATTATTATTTGTTAACAATACGTTTTAGCTGTAGTTTGACATTTGAAGATATAATTTAAAATTTATATTTTTGTATTACTAAATGCTAAACTGTTAAATGTTAATTTATTGATGGATATTTATTAAACATACTGTACATATAATTAATGATTCGTTATTAAGAATGAATGTTATTTGGAAATGGCAAAAAATAAATAGGTGATGAATTTATGTAGTAGAAGTATCGGATAACTTTGAGAAGCTATAGGGAAGTTCAGAAGTTCATTTGCGCAAGCTTAGGTTTAGCCGGCCCAACAATCTGTCTGCTTCACTCTTGAGGTGTCTAGAGGACAATGAATGAGTTTAACCCCTTTGTGTCATTGGTGGGGTTTCCTCAGTCAGACAGGATGTGATCAGCCCTGAATAGTGACTTATTTGTAGGGATGGGTTTACTTTAGGACAGCAGCACCATTCACTCATTCAGTTCCCTCCACTTATGTCAAGAATACACATTCAAGTGTTCAAAAACATGTCAAAGAAAGAAAAGAAAATGAATTGCATTCTAATTATGATGATTAAAGCATGCTCCTGTCACATCCAGTCAGAGCTCTTTCTGCTGGCACATCTTGACTGATTTTCATCAGATTAACTGTAGTCATATTTCCAGATGAACTCTTACTGGACTGAAGCAGCTCAGATGTACTTGATTCTCCATTAATCGTTTTCTAGAAGAATCATTGTGTCTCAAATCTGATCTTCAGGATCTTTTGAGGAGCGCTTGTTTCCAGAAGCTTTACTTTCACTGTTCCTCAGCAGACCAATAATCTTCACAAAACATCTTACATCTTCTGAGGAGCCTTTATTTCTCCATCTCTCAATCAGCATTAGATTATATTACATTATGTGTTTGGATCATTTCAATCTCATCTTACTAAGACATATTACTGGAGAAATAGAGTGATGACTGATATTTTTCAGTGCTGTCAAATGATTTATATATATATATATATATATTTCAAATATAAACAGAACACATTTTTCTTAAATATATACATGCATGTGTGTGAATTTATATATATATATATATATATATATATAAATAATGTAAACAAAAATGTTTATTTTGATTAATCGCAATTAATCATTTGACAGCGCTAATATTTATATAATTCCTTGTAAGTAATAATGTTATAAAATCTCATTTTGTCATCACTTGTTGTCCATATAAATATCACCACACTCAGTTTTGTCATTTAAATAAAACTCTAAATGAAATTTCTCCTACATATTGTCAATCTATTATATTATATGAGCCATAAAAGGTCTAATGTATCAAACATGCTTAACAACAGGGCCCCACTAATGTGCTCTAGCAGACAGCATATGACTGTCATGTTCCTGGCAATGTTTGCAGGAGTCGGTCACAAGGCTCTGGACTCATTCATTGTGTCAGTGCCAGGTTTCTCTCAGATATCAGTACAGACTCCATTAGCTTCCACGTTTGATCTGTACATGTTCTTAGCTTCGTATATACTGCTCAAGTAGCAGCACAGCGTTAAGTGTTTTTATGATCATGTAAATTGACTCTGTTGAAGCGTGTGTGTGTGTGTGTGTGTGACAGTGTGAAACAGTCTGGTATTGCATGGCCACATGAAGCACGTATCATCTGTGGTGGAAAATACCTTTCCCAGAAGGCATTATGATTGGTTGCATGTGGGTTTGGCAGGTCTGGAGGAATAGTTTAGAGACTAAACCGTGCTGCAGGGTGCTGGTTTGTAGTGGAGGCTTTAGATTCGTTGGTTCAGCCATTAGAAGGCATTTTTAAGGCATTGCAATTTTCAGCATATATCTGAAGAAAATGTGAGTCACTCTTGCCAAGAATTATCTCCATGCTCTTTGCTCTCCAGACATTTTCATGAGTTTCCGCGGGCAGCCGACGGAGCACATGGGTTACTCGGATTGCTTCTTTGAGAGTTCATCTAGCGTGGCGTTTCCTTCAGCTGCGTCCTCTGCCATCAGCAGTCAGATGATACACACAGGACCTCTGCTGACACAGGTACAACACTCATTCATGATTTAAAACTGTGTGTAACTGTGAAGTGCCACTAGTGTCGCCAAACAAAACTGTTGCCAAAGCTTTCCCATATTATATTTATTTGCATTGTTATTATAAGCATATTACATTTTTCAACATTAAAAATTGTAAAATAAAAGTTAAATTATGTAATATTACATTCTAATTATTTACATGATTTAGTATTATTAGTAGTATGGTTATAAGCATGACTCAACATTGAAATGTTTAAGATAAAATAAATAGGTAAAAATTAATTATATTAATAATATAATGTTTTTTAATTATTAAAATTCCTGTAATTAAATTAATTATATTTAACATATAAAATTTGTGCCTATTTGAGATTATTTGAGATTTCACACAAATTGAATGCATTTTTCAGGATGCATGTCAAATCATTTTTTGCTATTTAAATTTTTAGCCTCCTCTCTCAGCTGAAAGCTTATCCCAGCCAACATCTGTAAACCTACCTGGACCCAGTTATCCACGTCAGACCATCGCCCCCGACTTGACCTTCAACCCCAGCGGTGAAACCTCAGAGCCCAAGTTTAAAGGTCACTCAGAATACATCAGTGACTTCCATCACTCTCTGAACCTCTCGTCTGGCCTGGTCCCATGCGGTCCGCAGACATCCTTCGGCGGTCACGTCGCTGAGATGCCGGGTGTCATGGCACAGGAGAGCCCTTACCCATCAGCCTGTCTCCGACACCGATATTCCTCCGGCCAATCACGGACCTGTGCGGCTGCCACATCCACAGTCATCACCCACACCGGCTCTGCCATGAGCGCTCTGCCGCTGGATGCCCAGCACGGATACTCCAGCGTGGCCGAGATGTTTCCTCCTGCCACCTGTATGTCTTTGAGCTACCAGCCCATGACGCTGACCCCGTCTCTGCCTTCGCCCGGAGCCTCTCACTGCTTCTCTATGCCGCAGCAGGTGGGCGGGGCCACTGGCGGGGGGAAGCACAAGCAAAAGACAGGAGGAGCCCAGTTGGTTCCCAGAGTGATGACTTCATCTACAACCCCGCCCACTCAGACGAGCTGCCTGGCCAGTCTGCTTTCTTCCAGGTCTCAAGAGCGTATGTAGATGTTCGATCTTTTATCCTTTTTCCTGCTTAGTTTCTTCAGTTTTTTCCAGGTTCAAAACTAATTTGAGCAAACTGGAACTGAAACTAGATTTATTACATTTATTAAATATCTATATTTGATATTAAATCAAATATTGATACTTAATAATTGTATAAAAATGTAAACGATAAATACAATTTAATTTAAATGGGAATATATATATATATATAACCTAATAAAACCAAAAAAGACAAAATTGCTTAGCAAAATGTAACAAAAAGTAAAATGAAAACTTAAAATATACAAATAAAACAATTCTATTTATAAATATTAATTGTGTATATACAAATACTGTTAAATAACACTGATGTATCAAATCAATAAAAAACATTTTTACAATAAAATATAAATATTAATTAAAAAAGTTAATAAAAATAATACATTAAAAATGTTACTTTGGCAACTAACTCAAATAAAATAAGTTTAAAATTGCAGTTTGTAACTTTTTATGTGTTTAAAATTTGCAAAAATTCTATAATAGGTGAGTACATATTAAATCCATTTTCCAAATCGTGCTTTTTAGCTTATCCTGAATCACTATGGTGTTCACACTGTTTTAGACTGGTTCTGATAGGAACCGCTGCAGAGAAGCCCAGTACCTGTGAGACTCGTCATAGACTTAAACAGAGAGCTAGCTTGGGCTGCAGTATTCTTCTGCAAGATGCATGCAGTTTTGTTTATTAGGCGCTAAAGAGCCAAATTTTTACAGACTACAGCAGGGCTGTCCAAACTCGGTCCTGGAGGGCCGGTGTCCTGCAGACTTTAGCTCCAACCCTAAATAAACACACCTGAAGCAGCTAATCAGGCTCTTACTAGGCATATTAGAGACTTCCATTCAGGTGTGTTGAGGCGAGCTGGAGCTGAACTCTGCTTAGTTTGGACAGCTCTGGACTACAGCTTTAGGGTTAAGTACTAAAATTTGTGAAACTAAAACTGAAATAAAAATAATTAAAGCTAAGCAAAAAAAAAAAAGGAAAAAAAAAATATATATATATAAAAACTAATTAAAATGCATAATATATAATGCATTATGTATAAAATATACATAAAAATAAAACCTACTGAAAACATAAAAATAGAACCTACTGTATATAATAAAAAAATATATAAATTTATATATATTAACGCTGATGATAAAATGTATTATATCAGGTTTATATATATAATATAAGGTTCCTTATATATATATATATATATAAGGTTTATGCAACAGTTTTTTCATGTGTGTATATATATATATATATTATACACATGAACAAAATATATATTATTTAACAGTATTCCTTAACATTTTTAAAAAACTTTCTAGGAAAACCATCACTGACTTTTGACGCTCCTTCAGCAGGGTTAAAAGGCCACAGACCAAAGTCTCCCATCTCTCCGGTAAGCTTTTCTCATATAAATAGAAATAAACTATTTTAGACTGCAATAATATCTCACAGTATTACTGTTTTTACTGATTTTCTGAACAAAAAAATGAAGCTTTGATGAGCACAGATTTAAAAAAAATAGATTTATTCTCTATGACAGCCAAAGAGCAGCAGTCGAGGAGGATCGCAGATTTCCCACAATCCCCCCTGGGCCTCCGCTGCACTCCCACCACTGTCACCTTTACAATGTCAGGCGCCCATGTCAACCCATGGACACAGCGGCACCTCCCATGGAAGCACCATTTCCTCTCTGCTCACGCAACAAACGCCGCTCCTCATCCCCAAAACAGAAAAACTCTCCCCGGTGCAAATGCACACAAGTGACAGGACCAGCTTAACAGGTGTGGTTTTATAAGAAGAGTTAAAGATTTACTCACTCTTAAGCTATCTAAGAACTAGATGAGTTTGGGGAAATGTTGCATTGCTTCAGCTGCATGGGTGCCGTCAGATTGAGAGTCGAAACAGCTGAAAAAACATCACAAACGAACACCACTCCAGTCCATCAGTTAATGACTTGTAAAGCCAAAAGATGCATGCTAGTAAAAAACGAATCTATTTACAAGCCAAAACAAATTCAGAACAGCTGGATTTTAATGTAAGCGACAAGGAATGAAGTGTTACTATGGATTATGGACTAGAAAAAATTTTACTGATGGATTTATTTCTTACAAACATGACATAATGTTATCTGATGGACTGGAGTGGATTATTGTGATGTTTTTATCAGCTGTTTGAACTCTCATTTTGACCGCACCCATTCACTGGTGATGCTACATTTCTCTAAAACTGATTAATAAATAAACTCATTTACATGTTGGATGCAGTAAATTGTTAGCAAATTATAGTTACAGTATATTTACATTTACAGCTACTAAATCAGTTTACATTATTTTATGTTTTATTACATCAGTAATGAAATGTCTTGTTTGTAAATGTTTATTTCAGTCAGTTTTTCAGGAAATGTGGGACAGACGTCACCTACGAATCCAGCAGAGAGAAGCCCGGAGTCGTTACCTGGACAAGCCAAGATGGATTCCACCAGAGTAAAAACACCAATCCGCACGTGATCATTTCATAACCGCTCAGTGTGTGTTGTGTTTCTCATATTGTGTTGTCTTACAGACAGACACTCGAAGGATCACGCACATTTCGGCCGAGCAGAAGAGACGGTTCAACATCAAGCTCGGCTTCGACACGTTACACAGTCTGGTGACGACTCTCAGCTCACAGCCGAGTATAAAGGTAACGAAAAAGAAGTGTGCTTCATTCTATTGAAAGTGTGCTTGTAGTGTGCTTCAAATGTCTAAGGGATGTTTTTTTTAACTGTGCATACAGATAATAAAATAAAAGGCTACTTAAGTGTGTCAAGAAGTGTAGTCATGAAAGTGTCTCTCGTCAGGTACATTTTAATTAGTGCTGTCAAACAATTAATTGCATCCGAAATAATATATTTGTGTGCATGTATATTTATATATATGTAAAGACACACACATACAGCATATATTTTGTATGTTATATTTATATTCATATAAATGTTTTAATATATAAACATATATTTTTCTGATATATACATGCATGTGTGTGTTTTTATATATATATATATATATATATATATATATATAAAGCTTAAAAATTCAAATGGAAAAAATAACAAACAAATTAAAAGCTCATTTAAAACATTAATGAATAAGAAATTACATTAAAGTATATTGGGTTTATTATAAATGGTTGGCAGTACACCTTTACCATATTTTCTAAAAAAGTTTGTCTAGACGTTTGTAAAGCCGGAGCTGAAAGTTTGAAAAAGTTTAAGAAGTTAAAAAATGTAAAACAGTTTAAGTTTAATTTTAAACTATAATACGTTTAATTTAATTGTAAATAACTTGCACAAGTACTTCTTTCTCACAAGAGAATAATAGCTGTGTATTTTAGCTTCTAAGTTACTTCAGATGAAAATGTCTGGGAGATTTCTCATCTGATTTAATGTCTTCCTCCACCTCTGTACTCTCAGATCAGTAAAGCCACGACGCTGCAGAAGACGGCTGAGTACATCAGTAAGATGCAGCAGGAGAGGTCTCAGCTCCACGAGGAGGCCCAGAGACTCCGAGACGAGATCCTCATGCTTAACTCTGCCATCAAGTGAGTGTGTTTGAGCTGTTTTACAACGTGCTACTGGGAGACTCTACATGAATGCGTGAGTATAATTGTGTGTGTGTGTGTAGTTCGTGTCAGCAGCAGCTTCCGGCTACAGGCGTCCCAATAACACGACAGCGCTTCGACCACATGAGGGAGAAGTTCAGAGAGTATGTGAGAGCTCAGACGCTGCAGAACTGGAAGTTCTGGATCGTATCCTACGAAGCTGTTTCTTACTGTGTCCCTATTACGAATTTTTTAAAATGAGCTTTCATGTATCGTGTAACACAAACATCCTGAAAGTGCACCATGTATTGTCATTCAAAAGAAAGAGTCGACTCTGAATCATTGAAACGATTCATTTTTAAAACGACTATATAGCATATTGCCGCCCACATGTTGGTATTTCCACACTGATCTGAATGAAAATGCATATTCAGTTTTTGTCACTAGGTGTCTGTTCAGAGCTCACAAACAATGCTTTAAGTGAAACCGACTAATCACGGAAGGGTTTGGAACAATGAATCTTTGAACCAATCGTTTGGGAGTCGGTTAAAAATAAATGCATATTATAAGAAAATGAAAGTGTTTTTTGACCTTGCATGCATGTCAGCCTGTTGTTTGGAACTCTTATCACCAAATTATGACCTTTTCATATATTATAATAGGGGCACTTTAATATTTTTTTTTTAAATGTTTCAATATTCAAATGAGGCCCTGTGAAGTTTGGTGTAAAACTAAACATTTTGGATGCAAGTTGATGATGTGTAATGGAGCACTTAAATGTGTCTACTATTCTGAAAGAAGATATCTTACAGAAGTAAGACGGCTTCAAACTCAATCGGTCCATGAACATGTTTTTGCAAACATCTGTGCTTGTCCTGGTAGCAGGTTTAATTCTGTCCTCCAGGCCTTCATATTTTCCTGAACTGCAGCGCTCTCTTAGTTCAGCATCATCATCGAGCCTCTGTTTGAGTCGTTTAACGGGATGGTGTCCACAGCCAGTGTTGATGATCTGTGTCGCAGCACTCTGTCCTGGCTGGATCAGCACTGCTCTCTGCCTGCGCTCAGACCCAGTGAGTGACCAGCACCTCTCTCAAAAACACTGCAACACTTAGCTCCCTCAGACCTTATAATAATCCACTGCCATCTAAACCAGCAATAATATATGTGTGTGTGTGTGTGTGTTATACTTTTATACTGTTATACGTTTTTCAGAATTTACTTTGATAAATAGAAAGAACAGCATTTATTTGAAGTAGAAATCTTTTGTAACATTTTAGGTCTTTACTGTCATTTTTGATTAATTTTACACTTTCTTGCTCAATAAAAATACAAATTTCTTTCAAAAAGATTTTTTGGGGGATTATTTGGAATAAATAATTATCCCACTAGGTAAAATTAGTTGCCAAAAAAGCCCGCAGTGCAGAATTGTTTACCCGACAACCTGCTTATCCAATCAGAAATGGAGTCGGATCTATCAGGTAATATCAGTTTTATTGTTTTAATAATTCTGCCATGTCTTGTCTCTGTGTCTCTCTCCAGCTGTTTTGAGTTCTCTCCGTCTGCTCAGCACCTCCACATCAATCCTCTCAGACCCCAGTCTGGTTCCTGAACAGGCCGTCCAGGCTGTCACTCACGGACATTCATCCCACAGCTACAGCCAATGAAAGCACACGCTCTCTGAACCACAGCCAATCACACGACTCACGTGCACGTCCAATCAGGACACTCGTCCCTCAGCAACAGCCAATGGAAGCACACGCTCTCTAAACCACAGCCAATCACACGACTCATGTGCACATCCAATCAGGACACTCGTCCCTCAGCAACAGCCAATGAAAGCACACGCTCTCTGAACCACAGTCAATCACACGACTCACGTGCACATCCAATCAGGACACTCGTCCCTCAGCAACAGCCAATGAAAGCACACGCTCTCTG
>JAUCMS010000095.1:25234974-25245597 GCA_032357445.1 Enteromius radiatus | reverse complement strand
TAAGCTACATACCTTCTATGTACATATCAGACAACAATTTAAAATATTCTCTCAATGCATTCTATGGCATCTTTAAGCATCTCCCAATGAAATGTATTGTATTGTAGAAAGCAGAGGCAGTCGAGCAGGATCTGTGAAGGCTGTGATGATACGACTATCTGAGAGGAACCTGCTAGAATACTGACTTTGTGATGATCATCCAACCATGTAGAGAGACAGAAAGAGAGGTCAACAGCTGGCGGAAACAGACGCAGAGAGTGAATCTTGCATCCATATGCCTTAGGGTGGAGAGAAGGGCTGTCTGACCTTTTGCAGCAAATGGAGATGACTTCATGTGAGCTGAGCTGGTGAATAACATAACCTCGCTGTCTCGCTCTCGCAGTCTCTGATATCTGTCAAAACACACTCACAGCTGACATGCAGGATGCACGCATGCATGCACGATTATGCATACGCACACCCGCTTGTATAGCGCTTTGTGGGAGTGTTAAATCATTTGTATGTGATGGATGTTGTGTTGAGAGAAGCAGGCGATCACTGTTGAAGATTTCAGGGTTTTTTTGCCTTAATCTTTGTTTTTGCGTTTGCTGTGAAATGGCTTAAAGGATTTTTTTTTCCAATAATAGGAACCAAACAGAACAGCAACAGCATTTATTTAGCAAGGATGCATTAAATTGGTTTAAAGTAGCAGTAAAAATCTGTATTTTAAATGAAACAAATACTGAAAAAAAATTGCTATAAAAAATTACACAAATTTTAACATTTGATGAAAATAATCACCAAATCAGAATATATTCGTAATTAATTTCTGAAGGATTACGTGACGCTGAAGACTGACGCCAACAGTTATTTCAATTTGCAAACATATTTCACAACATTACTGTTCACAAAGTAAACTTTTACTGCATTTTTGATCAAATAAATGCAACCTTGGTAAGCAAAAAAAAAAAGAGACTTTGTTCCAAAACATTAAAAAAAACTCCACTTAAACTTGAACAGTGGTACATATTTTATCAAAATTTTTTAAAGCATATAAAATACCAAGACCAGGGACTGAGTAATTATTAATTTAGGATATTTTGGATGTTTTTGTACATGTTGAGCTATAAATATGAAATCAGAAATGATTCATGGAGTGAATGATACACAGAAATGAATCAAACCAATTATAATTTCATGATTTAATACTTGTGTGTTATTGTGAGACTAGAAAACCACCTTAAATCAGAGTAGTATTCACAACGTTGCTTTATTTTATAAACAGACTTGCAGTGTCGTGTTAGGAAGCGTATTTGATTATTCAGCTCGCTTGGCTGTAAAATGCAATATGATGTGACAAAAAAGTGATTTAGTGTTTTATCACAGTACACTGCCACATGTTGGAAAATTGCCTTTTAAAAAAGCGTCCGTCACACTGCTGAAGTATGTATTAAAGTTAGTAGCGTCACTGCTGTTAGTTAGTTACTCTCCGGCGCTGCAGGCCAAATATTCACCCGCCGTTCATTTGTATTCCACGAGCCTGCCGCCACCTGCACCAATTAAACGCCACAAAACGTGTGTGAGTGAAAAAGAGGGGCTGAGATCCAGTCGTGGAATATCAAGGGAAATTTCATGCCTGCTGCTCTTTCCGTCAGCGTAAAACAGCCTACTATTGCTGTGTGTTCCTCCCCAGAGACCTTAAACAGTCGACCTGGAAACCAGTCTGAGAGTCTGTGGAAGGAGAAAAATGCAGGAAATAGATGGAGGTGACACAAAATCAAAGGCAGTAATCTGATAGATTAAATGAGCTTGATGTACTAAAGCATTAAAGTACCTTATGTTTGCAGTTATTTTGGAAACATATATACTTATTTCTCCAAAATGTGAGTTCCGCGTCGGAATGCCTGTTTTTGTTTTTGTTTGTCTGTGGGACTCCACCTGCTGCCGATTTAGCCAGTAGTATTTTAACACTCCAGGTTGCCAGTTGGCAGAAAACACAGCATATTACAGCAATGGAGGCCAGCAAACAAACTACATGAGACATTGCAGATTCTACCTGACTTAAATTGCTTTGGCGTCCTTTTAAAAAGCTATTCATCTAAATCAACTCAAACTTACAGTGTAAGGCTTGATGTCTTCCAGTGTCAGTTTGTGCGCTTGTTTCTGTTGCTTGTCTCAATCTGGCAACCTGTGTGAATGTTGAGTCGAAACAACGCTGTCAAATATTTACAATTTGAACTGCAGGTCCCATAGTAAATATTACATACTGTACCTTTAATGAGGTTAGAGAACAATATAGAGTTATAGCCTTTGTGGTTTTCTGGGCAGTTGCTAGGGAGTTTCTAGGATGTTCTGGGTAGTTGCTAGGGATTTATGTGGTTGCTAAGGTGTCGGGTGGTTGCTAGGGAGTACAAATGTTTTCTGGGTGGTTGCTGTGGAGCTAGTATGGAGGTACTGATATGTTTTGGGTGGCTGATAGAGTTATACGTTTGCAAAGGTGTTCGGTTGTTGCTACAAAGTTATGTGGTTGCTAAGGTTTGTGATTAGCTGCTAAGGAATTGCTGTGCAGTTGCTAAGGTGTTCTGGGTGGTTGTTACTAGGGGTGCACCGATCCGATATTAGGAACGGATATCGGCCTCAGTATTGAAAAAATAGCTGGATCGGGGATCGGAAAAATTAACCGATCCATGGGCTGATCCATTTTTTTCCGCTTTTTTTTTCTTCCTCCATCACAGCCAGGTACTGTAAAATTATGGGTTATTGGTTAACGCGGCAAGATGTCTAATTGCGTCTTTGCATTGACTTAACGTGTAAATCACTCGCGCTTAACGCTTAATTCAGTCTGACTCTGGTGTGAACACAGCAAAGAGTCGGAGATACTTCATGGTATCGGATCGGTATCGGGTATCGACAGATACACAAAGCCCAGGCATCGGTATCGTATCGGGACTGAAAAAGTCGGATCGGTGCATCCCTAGTTGTTACAGAGTTCAGTGGTTGCTAAGATGTTCTGGATGGTTGCCACAGAGGTGTTAAACAGTTGCAAATGTTTTCTGTGCAGTTGCTATGGAGTTGCCATGCAGATGCTGAGGATCTCTGGGCAGCTGTTAATGTGTTGCGTTTATGTGGACAGCACAGAATGGTGTGGCTGGTGTTTATGCTGATTTGCAGTCAGTTTTGTGGTTCCTCCTCGAGTATGTAGGTCAGTCTGGTGGATATTAATGGAGGAAAGGCCTCGCTGCTCCATGCTCAGTGGGAAGGCAAGCAGCTGTGTCCTGGTAGCACAGTTTGACTTTCCTTTTCCCTGTGATCCAGATCAGCAGAGGACAGAATTCCCAAAGGATGCCGGGCAGGAAGTGATTCAGACAGATGGCTCTCGGATTGTCTCCCAGGAAACCAAACTGTGAATTAGACTGATAGAGACTCTAGCAATATGTGACGGCATACTAGCCAGTGTTGTCATTATGAACTAAAACTAAATCATTTTCAGTTAATTGAATAAAGCTGAAAGTAATGTAGAAATATTATATGACACACTTATAATAGTGATTGAAAATATTACCATACCACTTTTGTCGTCTTTAAAATGATATGTATGCATTATGCTCTTGTTTTATATGTTAGAATCTGAACATAATGGTGTTATGTGGTTACTAAAGTTTTCTGGGTAGTTTCTAGGATGTTCTGGACAGTTGCTAGGGCATCGCTGTGCAGGTACCAATGTTTTTGTGCGGTTGCTAGCGAGTAATGTAGTGCAAGTCTTTCATGCCCTTGTGCAGTGAAAGCAGTCTAAATGCACAGTTTCTGTGTGATTATAGTGATTCATCTCTTTTGTCTGTCACTCTGTACGACTGCATTACCACTGATTCACTGGCAACTAGAGATGCTTTATTTATCTGAACTGGTCCTGTGGCATCTCTCATTAGGAGGAGTGAAGGTGTTTTTGTATCAGTCTGAAGGTTAGAGGTGTTGCGAGTGTCTGTCTGTAATAAAGTCCACAGTGAGCTCTAGTTAGTTGTTCATGATACACGTTAAAGCCCATACGATCCTCCCGGGTGCTCCTTAGTGTACGACCGCCTTCAGCAGCACAGTAATATCAAGAATAAAAGGCTTTACATAGATCTGACATAGATTTGCTTCTTACGCTGGAGATTATTTCTGATTTATGTCCTCACAAAGCTTCTTAATCAAGGATCTGACTTCCCAGCTTAAAAGACCAGCTCAGACCGGTATGATTTTCCACTCTGGTACAGACTGGTCTAGATTGTTAAAGCCATTTAAAAAGAGCTGGTGAGTGACTTAAAGGAGCAGTTTAACCAAATGAAACTTCTGTCATCATTTATGTTGTTTCAGAGTCATTTCTACACCAGTATTTTACTCTAGATATACTGATACAGACAGGGAGTGCACACTAGTTAAGACACGTCATGGAGTGCACAGATATAATCTCATCAGCATCACAACACCACAGCGCTGGGGTTATGAAACCGAGCCGAGAACAAGTCATCACTCATTCAGACGTGGAGACAGCGGAAGGTGTATTTGATTCACTGGTTGGGTGCAAATAAATGGTGAACATGTAAAGAACATTTAAAAACGTAATTTTTCCTACAGAAGTAAAGGTACAAAAGCTGTCACTGGGGCAGTACCTTTTTGAAAAGCTACACTTTTGGTCAAATATGTACATTTTTAGTACTAATATGTACCTTTAAGATACCAAAGTGGACATTTTAGGTACAAACATGTACCTTTTGAAAAGGTACCGCCCCAGTGACAGCTTTTGTACCTTTATTTCTGAGAGTGTAAAAAGACATCCTAAAAAAAAAGTTATTTTTACGGTAATATACCAGCAGCTGGGCTTGCCGAAATTCTACCGTTAAATAATGGTAAAACCTTTATTTCTTTTACGGCAAAAAATTGTACACTGCAAAAAGAAATTGTCAATAGTTTTACGGTTTTATTTTGAATTTACAGTAAAATACCGTAATTTCTAATAAGAAACCATAATATCTGACATAATGTTAATTTACCAACCTATTAAATTAGTGAAATCTATTTTGTACCTTTTGAAATACACTGATAACTACTAAATGGAGATGGCGATGAGTAAGTCACATGATAAACCAAAGCTCATCACAAGTGGCTTTTAAATAGTAACATATAGAAGGTGCTCAGTGTCATTCACACAAGCACTAAACACCATCATGGTAAGAATTATTAAACTAAAATGGGCAATAAACATTCTTTTAACAACATAATGTGTAACTAATAAACATAACTAATACAAAATAACTAAAAAGAAACAAGGAAAAACATCAAATTCTAACAAAATTTAAAATGCAATGCAGGGAATTCTGGGAATGTCTCAACCATTTAACGTGTTAGCTGTTTTTTTACCGTTATAATCACGGCCGTTTTTTACAGTGTAGTTTTTTGGCTCGTTTTGGTTTTTACAGAATAGGTTGCTAATGCTGATTTGTGTTGAGATGACATCACATATTTAATAGTCTATTTTCTCATTCATTCTGCTTCACTCATTTACTTCTCCTTTGGAGGATGTTGCATGACTCTCTCTCAGCAGGAGAGAGAGATGCTGTGTTGCTGTTTTCCGCATCGCGGATGCTGAGGGTCAGAGCGGATAGAGCTGGAAATAAGCTGTCAACAGCTTTCACCTGTCCGCTGATTGATCTCTCTATCAGTTTCTCTCTCTCTCTGCTCATTTCACATGACAATGCTCTCTCGCTCTCCCTTCGGCTCGCCTCCATCTGTCTCTCTTCATCATCTTTTATTATCGCTGTCCTTTTCTCTTCATGTGCGGACTGATTTTTCTGCATGCACTTCATGCTTACTAATGACACGCCGCTGGCATGTGCTCGCATAATGTTGGATTATGTAGTAATCATACATTTAAAAAGATAGGTCACCCAAAACAGAACATTTTTTTGTCTTTCTAAAGCAGAATCGCAAACCTTTTGAGGAACCTTTAGGTACTTTTATAAATAGATTTGTTGTTTGTTTATCTGCTTCTGTTTTCAGTTCACCGACTTCTCTATCGGCAGAATTTTACATTAAGGAAAGCAGCATCTAATGAGGCATCTTCAGCCCGCTCTAACTGAATGCACATATTTCATGTGTCTTTGCCTGTCAGATCAGGTCCAAGTAAGATTGTACGACAAGTAAGACTCGGTTATTTTGATTCTTGTTTTGTTTTTGTTCGTTTTTTTATCTTCTGCTTACCAAGCATGCATTCATTTGATATAAATCCAGTAAAAACGGTAATATTGTGAAGTATTATTGAAATTT
This sequence comes from Enteromius radiatus, assembly GCA_032357445.1. Classification (NCBI taxonomy): domain Eukaryota; kingdom Metazoa; phylum Chordata; class Actinopteri; order Cypriniformes; family Cyprinidae; genus Enteromius; species Enteromius radiatus. The sequence continues at coordinate 25,239,315 of JAUCMS010000095.1, read as the reverse complement.
AAAACACCTGATTTATAGGCTATAGGAATTAAATTTATTGCATTTTACATTACATTAAATAATGTTATTTATTGCTGGGATCAAAGCTGTATTTTCGGCATCATTACTCCAGTCTTCAGAGTCACATGATTCTTTAGAAATCATTCTAATAGGCTGATTTGCTGTTTAAAAACATTTCTGATTATTATTATTGATTTTTATATTTTTGTAGAAACTGTAATACATTTTATTTTTCAGGATTCTCTGATTAACAGAACATTCAGAAGAACAGCATTTGTTTAAAATGGAGTAAATAAAATAAAAATAAAAATAGAAATTCAAATATATATTTAAGAAGAATAATATTTACATTTCACATAATATAACTCAGTTTTAATTATTTATTTTCTTTTTGTGATACAAATTTATCCATATTTGTTCCTTAGTTTCAAAACTTTGCCTTTGTTTGCATTAAAAATAATTTTATTTATAAAGTATAAAATAAATATTTATACAAAGTATAATATATATTTTTTGTTTGTTTCTTCAAATATAACTGTACACAGATCTATTTTACTAGATGCTTTGTATAAATTAACTTTTGATCAATTTAACTTAATTTCTTTAGAAAAATTTTCCTGTTTTGTGCCAAGGATATATTTATTTATTTTTTTTGCATTCAGCATCAGCTGACTCAAAATTATGACAGCATAAAGCATGGCCTCTTGCTTGTTGTAGTTAAATAGGTTTACTCAGAAGTATTCCTGGAAAAAGGGATTTCCTCGTGTGTGAGCAGTTGTGTTTTTCTCAACACCTTCATCATGCTCTGTTTTGTCAGATGCTCGGGTCGGTCGTCCTTGAACTTCCTGCCACAGACTCTCTTTGAATGCTGGAAAAGAATCCTGCTGTTGCCGTGGATACACATAGACAGCTGTCTGCACCTGCAGTTCACTGTTAGACACCCCACCTGCAATCCCTCCATTAATCCTGTCACACATACTTCAGACATTTATAAAAAATCTTAAGGTTGCTGTAAATCAATATCTCTATAGAGAAGATAAATCCTAATTGATTTATACTACTTTGCTCTATAGCACGGTTTCATTGGGCGCTAAGTTAACTTCTGGTCTGTTTGTTTATCCGTCTGGTTAGTGCCACTGACTACAACCACGTAATACACGTTTAAAAATCAAACCGAGGTTTGGGTGTTTTTATATCACTGTATTTCTGAAGGAAGGAATCACTGAATAAAAAAAATTATTAGTAAATCATTTATTTTTAGTAGCAGAGAATTTGATGCCGTTTTTCGGGTCACTAACCCTAAATATGAGCAGTAGTGGTTGACTTGGCAAAGAGCCTGTGAAGTGCTCATGAAGATAATCACTGGGTTTCTGTTCGAAATCGAGATCTAAACGGCGGTGTGGGCGGAGACCATACATATAATCCGACCAATCGCAGCAGAGCGTCATGCACCGCCAAACGTGATTATCATGTTCCTCCTTGCTTACGCCTGATGATATGAACTCATGATAGCAATTCATGAATGTTTCATTAATGAGCACATTGTTGCTGTTCTACTTTGGTCTTTGCTGTTTTTGTCTTAGTAAAGTCCCAGTGTGTCTTTTTCTGAACATCCGTCTCACTCTTGCATTATTTCTGTTGTCCTCTCTTCTTCTCGCTGGGTTATTTCTGAGATAGTGGGCATCAGCATTATTTTGGTATCATTGAGATGAAGTAAATTTGTTGTGCATTTTTGTCATTTTCATTTTTAGTTTTTGTAATATGTCTGTTTAGTAAATCATATGTATTTTTTTTAAATCAAGTTTTAATTTTTAGTTGTATTTATTTTATTACTTAAAATTAAACGAAACAAAATGTTCAGCAACTAAATACGTTTTATTTTATTTTATTTTATTTTTCAGTTTAATTGTTTAATTTTTTTTACTTTAATTTTAAATTAAATTACTATTTTTCTGCGTGCAACTTTTAAAAGTATCTTTAATTGTATTCATTGCAGTTGTATTTGTTGTTAGTACATTGATTAAACTAGGAATTATAGTTCTACAAGTTATTCTATTTTTTATCTATCTATCTATCTATATTTCTTTCTTTCTTTCTTTGTAGGCAATGATTAATCAAATCCAAAATAAAAGTTTTTGTGTACATAATATATGTGTGTGTGTGTGTGTGTGTGTGTGTACTGTGCATATTTATTATGTACACACATGCATGTAAAAAAAAAAATATATATATATATATATACTGTATGTGTGTCTTTAAATATACATAATGAATATACAGACTACACACACACATTACAGTATATAAACAAATATATTTTTGTGTTTTTTTTTTTTTTTACTTTTATTTTGGATAAGATTAATCACAACTAATCATTGCCAGCACTAATTTACTTTAATCTCACTTTTGAAAAAAATATTTAAATGATTAAAATTTTAGATGCCGTTTCCTATAAGACTTTTACCTGCTCTATTTGTTTAAAATCTGCAGTCTCTCTCTGCTCATTTTCTGGCATCTCTCACCTACATACATCGTAAAATATACAGTATAAAAACACAGCTGTGGGAGTACAAGCAGAAAGACGACTCATTTCTTCCTCTATTTTCTTTCAGATTGCTTCTCCTCCTGCCACCGCCGCTTTCTCCTCGCTCATTGATTTTTTCCGCCTCCGTCTTCTCTCTCTAATCATCTGTCTAACCCGTCTGAGATTTCTGCGTTTAGCTGTCTTGTATCACTTGACTTTACACGTTCAAATTTTAAGGTTGGAAATGGATACCGCCATGCGTTTTATGACCCTGAACACGGAGTCAATCAAGCGCAATTTTCAATTATCAGCAGGTTTGCTCAACACGTCCACGGGCTCCCCTCCAAACGATGCCTACCTAGATGCCATTTTTGGACTTGATATGAAGTCTGTTTCAAGCAGTAGGTGGTATAATTATTCTAAGGAGACATCCCATGAAACCTTTAGAATCTTAGAATGCAATGCAACAAGCTAAATCGTCCAGAATAGTGATACTATATATGCCAACTTCTCACTGGGGTTTTGTACGTGCTGTTCGTTTGCAAAGCCTTCCAGTGCAATCATCTGCTTTGTTTGAATCAGATCTTTTTCCAGTGAAGATGCATGTCTAAATAAACCAGAGGGAATCTGCTTTTTGGGTTTATTCATCGCTCTCTCTTTCTTCCACTCCCTTCACAGCTCTTGTTTACAAACTTTGTACTTCAAAGTATGCTAATGGACGATGTGACCCAGATCTGTGTGTGTGTGTGTGTGTGTGTGTGATAGGAAGGACATCTGGCCTGTGAGGATGAGTGTGGTTGGACTCATTATGTTGAAGTGGAGGCCGAAGCCATAACCCTCAGACTCCAGAGAAATCACTTTCTGCATTTGCTGTGAAAAATTACTCAATTATGTGTGTGTGTGTGTCTCTCTGTCTTTAGATCAGTTATGTGAGTTACAGCAGATGCTTTATATTCCGTATGACTTGCACAAATAAAACTCTTCAGAAATCCTTGTTGAAGCTGGTAAGCGACTGATTTGGAGCGGTAATGCACAGTAGTCTTGATGCAACTCATAATGGACTGTGCTGCAGTTAGATGTTAGCATGTGCTGTAGGTCTGTGGTCAAAGATTTCTACGTTGTTGCCACAAACCTGTTCTTAGATTGAGTATGAATGAGTTGAAGCTTGTTTCTGTCATAAGATAAAAAATAAAACAGGTTACTGTGACTTTTTATCTCACAATTCTGAGAAAAAAAGTCAAAAATATAAACTCCGAATTGTGCAAAGAAAAGTCAGAATTGTAACAAAGTAGTCAGAGGCGTGCAGTTCCCAGTGTGTAGCTTTATTCAAAAGCATGGTCAAAAATACAGACAGGGTTGACAGTAGCAAACAGGTATGGCAAAGGCGAAACACAAGACTAGTCCAGGAAACATGCAATTGATAGGCAAACAATATCCAATAGGCAAGACAGAGCATAAGTCCAAAAACCAGGGAACACAGAGAAATAACACACAGGGGGAAAAACAGGACTAACTAGGCAACAGGGAAAAAAGGCTTTGTAGAGTGGGTTAGACAATATTCTGCAGTTTGCTCTGAAACCGAGCAGACTTTAAAGGTGCTCTATGCGATGTTGCAGGATTTTAGCTCGATTTCATTTTTATCTCAAACCGTATGCCCCTTGATCGTCTTGCTGTCTGCCCTCTGAATACATCGGGAAAAACCCGCTCTCGAAAGACAACACAGAGGCTGCAATAACAAAATAAAGAATAGGGGCAAGGGAGGTGCACCAAAACAATAACAAACTACGGCCAGCCAATCAGCAAGAAGAGGCGGGGTT
>JAUCMS010000095.1:25176231-25211635 GCA_032357445.1 Enteromius radiatus | reverse complement strand
GCTGGATTAGTCCAAAAAGGCGCAGTACTTTTTGCAGTTGGGTCTGTTCGAGTTCGGATCATGTTCTCACCACAAACCTCCAGTGTTCGTTTGAAAGCGTACCGAGACCACCTCTTCAAGGAGGTCTCAGTACGCTTTTTTGGTGCGCACTCGGGTGCGATTGTTACATTCACACCTGCCCAAACGAACCGCACCAAGTAGGAAAACGAACTCTAGTGCGATTCAACAGAACTAAATGAGGCAGGTGTGAAAGCACCCTTAATCAGCTGGTATTTGTTTGGATAACTGAAGTCAGTTATCCTTTATTTATTAATGGGTGCAGAAAAGCTTTCGCCAGTTTGGGCGCAAAGTCTAAATAAGATGGGACCACTGAAAGGGTGGAGCTCCCAGCACCGGGCCCTGATTCAGGGCTTGCACACATCGTCGGGAGTCCCTGATAATGTGAAGTGGATTCCCCCTCGGGGAATATCCCCTGGTCCTGAGCCACCACTGAAGGGGTCTCATGTACAGCAGGCCAAAAGGTATCATGATGGTCGCAGCTGCCATCAGACCCAACAGTCTCTGAAACTGCTTGACAGTGAGTAATCGGCCTTCTTTCACTCTCTTGCCTGACTTCAGAATCGAATCTACTCGAGCAGGAGACATTCACTGGAGAAAGCACACTTTTCTTGGTGTTCGGTCTCAACACCAGATGTTTCATGTGAGCGAGGACTACATCTCGATGTTTGATCACTTCACTCTTCGCACTCTCTGCACTAAAATCAGCCAGTCATCAATGTAGTTTAAAATGTGGATGCCCTGAAGCTGCAACGGAGCTAGAGCTGCATCTACTACTTTTGTAAACGTGTGGGGCGAGATTGCTAGACCGAAGGGAAGCACACGATATTGGTAAGCTTGGCCTCCGAAAACAAAACTCAGGAACTTCCTGTGAGAAGGATAAATGGAAGTACGCGTCTTTTAGTGATTTGTGACACGCCTTGTTATAGCGTGAGCATCCTGAACTTCAGCTGATTGACTGAGCGGTTCAGACCTCAGCCCTCCATCCTTCTTGGGAACTATGAAGTATCGGCTGTAGAAACTGGGCTCTTCTTCGTGAGGAGGGACCAACTCGATGGCCTCCTTCCTCAAGAGAGTGTGTACTTCTCGTTCCATAACCAGAGCCTGCTCTGGACCCACCAGTATGGGTGTCACACGGCGGAGGAAACTCAAACTGGATTCGATAACCTCTCTCTACTGTCTGCAGGACCCATTTAAACACATTTGGCTGCTAAATTGTCTACTAAGGGAACCAGCCTCTCAGGGCTGGCCTCTGGTGTTACTAGAGGTGACAGCTCTATGCTCTGTGACGGCTCGCCGCCAGGAAGAGCCTGGACTAACCGTCTTATGGACCCCCTCAGGGGTGACATGTGGCTCAGTCCCAATGCATTGTTTTTTTGGGACTGAGTGCAACGTCGAGGGTACTGGGAAGAGACGTGCACCATGTACCATGTTGAATGCCGCTCTACCCCAGAGGGGCCTGCCCTCAGAAGTCCTGAGCCCCAGTCTGTCAGGACTTCTTTTGCTGGGACCTCTTAGCCACAATGACTTTCCTCAGACCTGTCTTGGGTTGGGTTTCCAGCCACAGAGCATCGCTTCGAGCTGCGACTCTGCCATGGGGGAGCGCGAAGCAACACTCTGCTTTTGATCCTCCCTATACGAGGAGGACACCCAGCAGCCTAGAGAGCGATGCGAAACCTGTTGACAGCGTCGCAAAACAGGGCATCCAGAAGGCAGACCCAGTCACAATCTTTCAAGTCTTCCTATGGTGCAACCTGTTTTTTTAGTGGCGCGGAGAGACAAGTCAGCGGCCCTCCTGAGCTCAGCGATGTCATCTAAGCTTGCACGTTCTTGCTCATCTAGATCTTTGAGCAGGTCGGCCTGGTATGCCTGTAACACAGCCATAGTATGAGGGCATGCACCAGCCTGACCTGCTGCCGAGTACCCCTTGGCCACGAGCGCTGAAGTTGTATGCAGCCTTGTGATATGTTTCTGAATCACTTTAGGACAAACAACAGTAAATAAGATTCACAGACAGAGACACAGAAAGCGCAATCTCAGTGACAGCTTATGCTTCACCTGCCTATGATGTTGCGCCCCTCCACTGGACAGATTCAGAGCATGGTCACGCAGGGGCGTTCCCAAAGCATCACGACACAGCTCAAAGTTCCCGAAAAGGAACTACAAATACACCAATGGTGGGGATAGAGCAAACAATAAATGGCTTTTATTTTCCAGTATCTAATGCATGACATTCAGACATTTAAGTCTGACTTCAGTGTCCAAATACCGAATGCTGAAGCCTAAAACTACTAAATCGACTCACATAAACAGCAGTGGTTTTCTGGTAGTCATAATCGGATATCTAACCCAATATTTCCTCTGTGTCAGGTCTACATCTGGCTCAAGGAGGAAGAGGAGACACAGGTAAACACTGAGCTAACCTAAGATCCCAGATTTTATGGTTTGGAAACTGTGCTGGATTAGTTTAGCAGAGCCAACGTCCACTTTACAGTTTGTTTAAGAGCCGTTCATTGGCATGTAAAGTGACCAGCCACAGTTCATTTTGCTTGTATGTGCTGTTTAGGGGTGGACAAATCAAAAATCGATGATACTGCAGTAGTAGACTGGCCTAGAAAACACTTGTTCAATAGCAGTCACTTTGAATAATTGTACAAACAAACCTATAGGAAATAGCATAAACGTAATAAGTATTGATCATTTTACAGACAACACTCAAAGTAGAATATGCAGTTATGCTCATAGACATCTACACTTTTAAGAAAGCTGTCACCTTGAAAAAGGAACACCTTTGCGTTATTTACCCCCAAAAAGGGCATATTAGTGTCTTAAAAGTACTTGTAATTATCTAAATGGTGCTTTATAGTACCTTTTGAAAAGGTACTGTCACAACTTTTATAACAGTTCTTTTGACATTTCTGTGTCAAAAAACTGTGTATCAGTGTTCACTGAAGCAGGAACATAATTTAACTTAATTCTGTTTTTGATTTTAAGACTTTAATGCTTCACATATAAGCTCTAAATATAATTCTTATTTAGTGCATTATATATTTGTTCTCCTTTCAGATCTGGGAGCCCCAAAAACAAACACAAAGACAAGAACAAACAGAAGAAGAGGTGAGGGGTGTTTATTCAGTTTTTTGCATTTTTAAAAATGCCCTCAGTGTTCAGAATTATGCTTTCATGTATCATAATGCCTACAGAGTTTAATTATTTGATTATATTAATGTCCTAAGCAATCAGAGTTGTTATTTTTCACTTTGCACAGTAGCAACTACCACTTGAAAACATAAAAACCAACTACATAGAGACAACCACCCGCAACACCCTAGTAAACATCTAGAATGCCACAATACCACTTAGCCATTCAACTACATAGAACATTTTAACATCCACATAGAAGCACCCAGGCAACCACCCACAACACGCTAGTAACCATCTAGAACACCCTAGCAACCACCTAGCAATGCACTGACAACCATTTGAAACTTTTTAGCAATTGCATAGCAACATAATAGCAACCAATGATCTTGTGACCATCTACTGACCCTAAAAACCACCTGACATTGCACTGACAACAAGTCAAATCAAATGCATGGCAACTCGGCAACCACCCACAACACCTTAGAAACCACCAAGAAGCACCTAGCAGTACTGTCAACTCAAAATTTTTGAACAACCACAACGAGACACCAGTAATCACCCACAACACCCTAATGATCTAAAATGTCATAGTAAGCATTTAGAAATGCACTGATAGCCACTCAGAACATTTTAGCAACTGCGTAGCAACACCATGGCAACCACCCAAAACAGAAACCACCTTGCAATGCACCAACAACCACTGAGAACTTTTTAGCAGCTGTATAGCAACACCATTGCAAATAACCTACAACACCACAGTGACCATCTAAAGCACCAGAATAACCATGTAGTAATTCATTGTAAACCATCTGAAACATTTTAGCAACTACCTAGCAACACCCTGGCAACTACTCACAAAAAATGACTAAAGCACCCTAGTAATCACCTAGCAATGCTTTGACAACCATTTAGAACTTATATCAACTGCATGGCAACAACCTGGCAACCATCTAGCACCAGAGTAACCGTCTACTAATTCACTGTAAACCAACTGAAACATTTTAGCATATTCATAGCAACAGGCTGCTAGTCACCCAAAACATTCTAGAAACCACCTAGCAATGCCTTGGCAACCACTTAGAACCTTTAGCAACTGCATGGCAACACCCTGGAAACCACTCACAAAAAAACTGTGTAATACACCCTAGAAAACATCTAGCAGTGCCTTGGCAACCACTCAGAACTTTAAGCACCTGCGTGGCAACACCCTGGCAACCACCTAGCACCAGAGTAACCGCTTAGTAGTTCACTGTAAACCAACTGAAACATTTTACCAAATTCATAGCAACAAGCTGACAACCACCCAAAACAGCCTAGGAATCAAAACTTTTTAGCAACTGCATGGCAACACCCTGGCAACCACCTACAACACCACAAAAACCATAAAGTAATTCACTGTAAACCAACTGAAACATTTTAGCAAATTCATAGCAACAAGTTGGCGACCATCCAAAACACTGTAGAAACCTCCTAGCAATGCCTTGGCAACCACTCAGAACATTTTAGCAGCTGCATAGCAACATCCTAGCAACCACCCTCTACACCCAACACTCATACAGTACTCACATGTCAGTGCAGGCTGTATGCATGGATTGTTTATGAAAGGATCGATGAGTCAGATGGTGAGGTGTGTGGTGTGACGTGTGTGTGTGTGTGTGTCCCGCAGGTGTTCAGTGGAGTCTCCCAGCAGGAGTTCTCAGCACAGAGGCAGCTGCTGTAGTTCCCGCAGCGGATCCGTCTCCTCCACCGCCAGCGTCTCCAAATCACCCAGCAGGTGTGGCTTATATTCAGCCTCTTATCTCCGTTTCACAGGCCCTCCGACAAACCTCCTCTAACAAACATTTACTGTGGTGAACATCATTTCTGCCAAAATAGCATGGTTACTACAATAAGACTGTGGTAATGTGGTATTAGTCACCACTGTCATCAAAGAAAGGGGATGAATCAGAATGACAGAAAGACCGTGTAAGGACCTTCACAAACATTTAACTTTTCAAAGCTCAAGGCCGCATTTATTTGAGACAAAAAATATTACAGTTTAATGTTTCAGTGTGATTTTTTGCTTTGTTTTAAATGATCAAAGCAGAATGTTTAGCATCATTACTCCAGTCGGTCACATGATCCTTCAGAAATCATCCTAATATGCTGATTTGCTGCTCAAGAAACATTTCTCATTATGTTGAACATTTTTTCAATTTTATCTTTTGAAACCATTATCCATTTTATTTTTCAGGATTTTTTTTTTTTTTTTTTTTTTTCAGAGCAGCTGCATTTTTTATAAATATATATTTTTTAATATTATAAATGTCTTCGCTATCCATTTGTACTTGCTGAATAAAAGTATTAATTTCTTCTTTAAAAAGATGAAATATTGGAATTTCAAAAATGTGATTTCCAGAATATTTTCCAGAATATTCCAGAAAAATCTACTTCATTTAAAAGGAAAAGGAAAACTTTGTCATTTTGCTTCTCAAGTAAATGTGTAGGTGTGTAGACAAAAATACAGAATAAGAACAGTGCACTGCCATTCTACTAAACTCGATCCTCTCAAATCAGATCAAGTGCAAAGTGCAGGAACGACAGGCACAAACAGGAAGAAAGTCACTCCAGCCACAGCCCACCGCCGTCCCCCAGCGCTGACCAGCCAATCACGTGGCAGAATGGGAACCACAGCGTCCGTGTACGCAATGGCAAAGATTCAGGAGCCAATCACATGGAGGCGAATAAAGGGAACGATGTATGTAGTCTCCTCTACTTTATCTTCATCTGTTCTCTGCCGTTTACACTAATAATCCCACACACACACCCCAACTGATTGAGTCATATCTGTGTGAGCTCACTCTATATCTCTTTTCCCTCTTTGGCTCCATTTTGTGAGTTTTTCTGTTCTCAAGCCATTTCTGTGTTTGTTGGGAAGGGTTTTTGTTCCATCATGTTCTTTCTGTAATAATGTCATGCTTTATTTTACGCACAAGCCATGTTGACTTTTTCAGTTCTAGAAAGAATGAATGGAGTTTTTTGATTCAAGTGGAAACTAAAATACAAGCAGTTGTTAAACATATTTTCATGGAAGCACCAGCTCCGTCCTAAAGACACACATTGACGGTTGTGGCATCTTGCAGCAATTTTCTTATTCATTGGTAATAATTCGATAGCTTGTATTACATATTATCCCATGAAAGAGACTTTTGATGCCTCAACCAGATTAATTACAGATATTCTGATAACACTTTTGCTTTATTTGTTAACATTAGTTAACTAAATTAGGAACATAAACTAGCAATCAACAAAGTAAATGAGAGTCCAAACAGCTGATAAAAACATCACAAGAGGATCCACTATTTTACTCCAGTCCAACATCTTTAAAAGCCAAAAAGGTGCATGTTTGTAAAAAACAAATCCATTGTTAAGGATGCTTTAAATTCAAAGCAACTAAAATACAAGTCCATAATAACGCTTCCTCCAGTGAAAATGTCCGTCTCATATCATTGTTTACAGTGCTTGATCTGTCACCGGAGAAAGCAGTATTATGGATAGAAGACTTGTATATTAGCTGAAAGCGCTAGTTTGATGTTGAAACGTCATAACGATGGATTTGTTTCTTACAAAACACAACTTCTGGACTGGAGTGGTGTGGATTTATCAGCTGTTAGACTCTTATTCTGACGGCACCCATCCGCTGCAGATGTAATGCTACATTTCTCCAAATCTGTTCCTGTTAAACTCAATCAAATTGTCATTTTTGAGGTGACAACAAAAAAAATCTAATACTATTGTGAACTTATATGAACAAACAATAACTAATTTGTTGTATGAACTAACATTAATGAACAAATACATTAACGAATGTTAACAAATGAGACCTTTGGAAGCAAGCTACTTTGAATATCAGCCTATACTTCACATATAAATCATATACAAACTCTTTTTGTTTTGTACAATTTATTTTTGCATACCACAAAACGTAAGAGCAGTATATTCAAAGACAGCAAGGAGGAATGAATCTTTTATATAGTAATAACACCGCATTAATAGCTTTTGTGCCGAAACGAATGACAACAATGTAATTGAAATATGCATGACGTATTGTTTATGTATTCATACAGTCACACAGTGTCTAACACGGCCACAAGATGTCAATTATTCAGCTAATCTTTGACCTGTGTTTGGAGAGATATCTGGGACGGTTTGCATGCAGTTTTTCAAAAGTTCTCATGCTCTCTTTCTCTCTCCTTTCATTTGCTGAATTCATCCCTCTTTTTTTGTTGATTTCCTGACCTCTGTGAATTCACATGATCTCTTCCCACAAATAAATGCCCAAACTTTTCTGTCTTGTTTGTGTAAAAAGCACTCATATGATTTGGAACTGGACCGAGTAGATTAAATGGGTATGTCTACTAGTTTTTCTTGTCAATACAGTTGAAACTCTCATTTTCTGCTCAGTTTTAGCACCCTTTTCCAGATGATGTGTATCAGGTGTTCAAAGAGCCGATGATCTGTGACCTGCTATCAGATCGTCCTTTATTATTGATCATTTTCTGTAATGTAAGGTGAAGAACTATTAATCAAGAGATGGTTTTCATTGACCAATCCCTCAGACGCTTTTAGCCAATCAGCTGTCATTCCTGGTTCTGCTGAGAGGATGAATGAGTCTGAGTGTTACAGTCACAGATAGGAAACATGCTGCATTTGGCTGATCTGGATTGGTCATTAACACCGCCATCTTGGAAAGGTCAATGGATTGGAACATTAAGAGTTTATTGTATTCTTTAGTGTTCCAGATTAGGAATGTACAATTACAATAACATGTTTTATTATTTATTATTAATATTATTATAATATTGTGATTAGCCATTTAAAAATAAATAAACAATAACAATCATATTAATAATAATACGTATTATTATCATTATATCCATAAAACATATTTTTGTTTGACCAATAAAATGTATTTGTGTAAGGCCTTAAAGCTTTAATTAGTGCTCTATAATAACTTCACAGAGTGATTTATCAATACCTACTCAATTGGTTACGTTTTTAATAATACATAATATGCAATAAGCAAAATTGTATGGTGGTATCATTCTTAGTGACCTTTCCAATATGGTGGGGGGCGTGCCGATGTATTGCGGTTATTAGAATTGTTGCCAATTTGATTCATCAACTCTTCATCATTCCCCCAAATGTTTACACAATATAGAAAATGCCTGTTTTGGGCCTGTTCATGCAGCATCTGTATCTGTGGACACAACAGCGCTACAGATTCATGATTTCTCTCTCGGGTAACGGCTGACAAATCTCCAGTGACAAGAGCCGGTTCAGTGCCATTGGTGATTTCAGATGGTTTTCATCGACATGGTTTCTAATGCTCACTTTTCACTAGCACTTGATACTTGTCTAAATATACATTCTTAGAGTGTACTTAGGTGTTTGTTTCCTTCCTGTCAACATTTGAGTGGTGTAATGTACGTTTAGATGTTTGACAGGGACAAACGGACGCTCTGTAAACATTAGCCGGCAGCAAACTACACTAACTAGGGTCATTTAGTAAAGTCGTTACACTAAAAGGGACCCAAGCCATTTGGATTCTCCTCCTAAGCGAATGTGGCATCTTTGCATCCTTTGTGAAAGACTTTTGACAATTGCTGAGAGCAAAATTCTACTTGTAGTGTCTTAGCAAGTGCCAGCAAATGAGCACTAAATTGTCATTGCGCAGACCGATCGATAACGATACGGCTTAACGAACGTGACTGGGGTCCCTTTGAGATGTTAGTCGTCCATCCTAGAAGTGACCACCCTCCACCCAACACCCCTCTCCCTTCACCCATTCATCTGTGCTGTCCGTTGTCCCGACATGCTTTCTCTTTTCCCATTAAACCACATTGCGCATGCATGGCCATCGATATTTACGTTCCTTCTAGCAAATTGGATTTGTTGAGATTTTGTCGCACCCTAATGCTCCTTAACGTACGGTAGAATGTGGCTGCACATGTGTCCAAGTGAAAAAGACAGCAATTCATGTAGATTGCTTTGGGGGTTTCTTAATTCTGATTCATTTTGTTTTGGGTTCTTTGTCGTTTTGGATTTTTCCTTTTGTATGTCCACTTTTTTTTTTGCTTTTGTTTTGCTTCGTTTTGTTGGAATTTAGTCTGTGGATCAATTATCTTAGCCTGGATACTAAAAGAATTCATTGTCTTTTTCCCATTTCGCTGCGGAGAATTTTCCTTTCTCCTTTTTGTTTTTCCTTTTTCTTCCTTTGTTTTGTTGATATTGCATACGTGTCACTGATTGAAGCGGAAGGTAGGTAACGCTCTGCCTACGCACGTGGAGAATGTGACAAGCACCCTAGCTTGACATCAGTGTCTCTCTCTCTTTTTCTCTTTGTTTATCTGAGGAAAACCAAAGGTTGGCGGGTTGTTTTTATTGTTTTCCTTATAGAACTGTTTGCTCTATTTTCATTCTTTTTTTTTTTCAGTTTGAAATCTACCTTTGCTTTCATGCTTCAGTCTTCAGTACACTGCCCTCCCCACAGGTCCATCTCTTGTCTGCGTTTTATTTGATTTTTCTTATTATTTTTCGGTAGAATGCATTTCCTGTCTGTGCCGCATTCCTTTTGTCTTTGGTGAAATGGTACGTGTCATATGATTTGGTCACTTTCCCTCCTTTTTTATTTTTTGGATATACAAGGGCTGTTTCTGAAGTCTCTGGGGTTATTTTGTTTCTTTGTTTTTATATGATATTATTTGTTTATTTATTTATTTATTTCGGTTAGGCTAGTGTTTGAGGTTGATCAGAAATCCTTGCCTTCCACTGGTAATAAAAAAGAAACAGATAGATTAATAGTTTGACACATAGACATTGCTTTGCTCAGTATAATATTATAGCCTCATTTTTGAATTATGCTGCTAAAGATGATCAGTGTCAATTGTAAAAAAAAAGACCCCATGAACTATTTTTCACTCTATATTGTTATATATTGTTAGTAGATCACACAACCATCGGTTAATATATTAAATTGAATGAGAAAGTTTGAATAGACTGCACCTCAAAATCAAAATGAAAAATTAATTACAATAAATAAATATGTATATGTCAATACATTATATATTTTATATATGCAATGTATTTTCAACACTTTTTTATATTACAAGAAAAGTTGATATGACATCCATCCGTCCATTCATCATTATCCGGGACCGGGTTGCAGTGGCAGCAGGCTGAGCGAGGGCACCCATATGTCCTTTTCCCTGACCACTTCCTCTAGCTCATCCTGGCCAACCCTGAGGTGTTTCCAGGCTAGTCGAGAGATATAATCCCTGGGTCCCTTCCCAGATGAACATGCAGGAACACCCCCACCAGAAGGTGTCCAGGAGGAATTCTTTCCAGATTCCCGAACCACCTCGACCGGCTCTTCCATGTTTCTCCCGGATGTCCAAGCTTCGCACCCTATCCTACAGAGTTAGCTCAGAGCCCCTTAGAAGAGAATATATAGTCCAGTCATGAAACTGTACATGGCGCAGGCTGACAGGTTGTTAACATAACCAATGATATTCAGAGAGTTAAAACGACTTGGCACAATTGGTTAATGCTGCATATGCAGCCAATGAGCTTACTGCCTTGCATTTATATGGCTGGCTAGCATTCACTTCAGATTCCTTCAGAGACACTCTGAAAGCCTCTACCTTCCCCAGCTCCACCTGTATTGATCTGCTATGGGTTAATTTATATGCTATTTGTGCAGCAGCAGTATGTCTGAAATATTCACAACACCATATCGCCATATGCATTGGCAATAGTAAGCTCCTGTACTTGTCATGATTGAAATTCATTTCAACCGCTTGTACCCTTAATCTTATTCTTTTGCTCATTACCCAAAGCTCATGGCCACAGGTGAGGGTTGGAGCATCGATTGACTGTTAAATCGAGAGTTTTGCTCTCTCTTCACCACGACAGGCTGGTACAACGACTGCACTACTGCTACTCCTGTCATGCTCCAATTTACCCTGACTTGTGAATAAGACCCAGAGGTACTTGAAGTTGTCCATGAACTTGGGGAAGCAACTCACTCCCTAGCATTCCAGCCTTTTCTGGCTGAGAATCATGAGGTGCTGACCCTCATTCTTGCAGCTTCACACCTCCCAAGTAAGCACTGAAGTTCACAGCCTGATGAAACCATCAGGATGACATCATCTGCGAAAAGCAGTGATGTCACCCTAAGGCTAATGATACATGGGGCAACAATTTGAGCAATTTTGCCGTGCAGCTTTTTATGAGCTATGTTACTTGGTCACTTTTCCTTTTATCTGGATATTTTAGGTCGGGTGTGGGCTTTGTGTCTCACCTAGTTGCCTGTTGACAGCAACGTTGTTCAAAAAAGTTGCCTGACAACATTGCTGAGAAAATTGGCCCATGTATCATCAGTCTTAGACCCCCAATCTAGACACGCTCCACTCCCTTTGTTCCTCCTCCTCTGAGATTCGACAACTGGTCAGATTCTCCTTTAAGTCAAGTCAAGTCACTTTTATTTCTATAGCGCTTTTAACAATACAGATTGTAGCAAAGCACTGAACATTATCAAATAGGAGAACTTTAATGTACTCTAGCAAAGCTTTTCCCAAGCAATTGGCAGAATCGGGAGACCCACAAGTCAACCAGACCCTGACTACCTCCACCCTGCCAATACCTGTCGGCAGAATCTGAAGATTCTGGTGGTCTATTACCAAGTACGCTTTAAAACCACCTTATGTTTGAAAGTAGTATTTCTTCCATGCTGAGCTCGGAACTCCACCAGCGAAACACCACACAGGTTCAGATCAGGAAGACTGTTCCTCCCAATCACCCCCTCCAGGTTTTTTCATCATCCCCGACATGAGCATTAAAGAACTATGGGGTCCCCTCTTCAAGGGCTCCACCCAAGACCTCCAAGAAGGCCGGGATACTCTGATATACTGTAGTTTGGTGTATAAACACTAACATCATGAAGTCACAGTGAGGCAACCCTCTCATCTATCAGGCAAAACTTGACACTTTTTGAGTATCCCCAGGCCCACTTGGCACCACTCACCCTGAGTGACTCCGGAGAAGGAGAGAGACCAACCCCTATCTAGGACTTTGGTTCCAGAGCCAGAACTATGCGTAGAAGTGGGGCAACTATATCTAGCAACGCTCAATCTGTGCTAATTCCAGTTCCTTTCCGAACGGAGAGATCACATTCCATTTACCAAAAGCTTGCAGGACCCCATTACCATCCATAGTACATTGCCCCGGTCCCCTACGATGGTGAGCCCGCAAGGAGATGGCTCCTTGAGCCCGGCCAACAGGTGCTCACCTGTAAGCTCCTCTCCCAGGCCTTGCTCCAGTAGAGGACCCCAGTATCCGTTTTCTGGACAGGGTCTCACTATCCTGACCTCTGTGCACCATAGGGGATATTTGAGGGGGGGGGGGGGTATATGTGTAACATTATTTTGTATTCATTATTAAATATTATGAAATATTGTACATAAAATTAAAATGATTGATTACTACCATTACGCATATGTAATATTTAATTTTTATTTGTTTTGCATTACAGTAAAGGAAGTTTGAGGTACAGTATGTTTATTTTTTTCTTTTCTTTTGGTTATGGGGTGCATTATGACACAAACACGTCCTTGATAGGTTTTGGCTCTTAAAGTAGTAATATTAAAGTATTATATGTGCTGCTGCAACGTTTTGTCTCAGCAAGAAATGCATGAAGAGAAAAAACAAGCGCTTGTTGAGCTATTTCATGGGGTCTTTAATTCAACTGACGGATAACCCATTAAGCACGTTCAGTCAAAGGGTTTTTACTCAGAAACTGCTGAAACGAGAGCATCCATTCGTAGCACATTACTGTCACTCTCAAAGCTTTAAAAGCGCTCCGTAGAGTGAACCGCTGTTAAAATGCACTCAAACTGTTTGCGTCCCAGCCCACGCACTGTGAGATCCGTTTGAATTTGATTTCTTTTGTGTGTCTTTTTTCTCTCTTTGGTTTGATTTTCATGCATTGTTTCATACTCACTATCCAGGGAAGGGTGTTGTGTCTTTTTCTCTTGCATTTTGTGAATCTAATGATGCACTTATGTTGCCCCACTTTTCCCTTCTCTTCATACCTTACCTACTAAAGGAGGGAATACCACTTTATTGGTAAGTGGATGTTAACCAAAAGGGAGTTGAAAAACAGAATAACCTTTTAAAAAAAGCTATTAAAACAGGAAATGGGTCGCTGTTCACATCTCAGCAATTGTCTGCAGGACAAAACAAATCCTCAAGCAAGTTCTATTGAGTAGAAGACCAGTTGTTTTCTAATTCGATTGAATCTATTCTTGTGACTCTTTATTTCGTTCCTTCCATTTCTGTGATGTTCCGTCAAGTTGTCTTTTTTTTTTATTTTCTAGTTTTATTTTTCACCTTTTGTTTTTGTTTGTAGCTCTTTCTGAAATTGAAAAAGTCCTCTTTCTCTTCTACTGTATATTCTCCAGTCTCTGTCGCTCTTTATATTCTCTCTAAACTTTTTTCTTTCAGAGTTTCGCATATTTTCCCTCTCTCCCTTTTTTGTTTCGGGACTATTCTTTTCAAATCATTATGGTTTTGCATGCCTAATATTGCATGCGCTGCACAATAGAGAACTGTCTATAAGCCAGAGAACAATCCTAGCACTTTCTTTTAGATATTTTTTTGCCAAGTACACGATAACGCTCTTCCACCCGGGAGGAAAAAGACTCTAATTTCACTGTTCTCTTTCTGTTTGTTTTTTTCACATTTATTTCTTTTTTCCCTTTGGTTTGTTGGTTATAATTCATCTACAGAAGCTTCGATCTCTGGCTCCGTCTCCCTCGAGCACACAGACGCACGTGTCGCCTCATCTAAGAGGTGCTAAACACCACGCCGACCGTCCCAAGAGCCCCGGAGGACCAGCAGTGCAGACAGCAGAGGACGGCTGTGCAGACGACAGGCCGGCAATGGGCAAACCGCTCTCAGAGTCATCGGGGAGACGCAGCGGGAGGCCCAGGGTTCGAGAGAAGACGTCGCACTCGCCGGCGCACAGCAGCGACACTGAGCCACACGCCAAAACCAAGAATCAGAAGTGAGACCATTAACATTCGTCATCCCTAATGAAAAACAGATATACTAAAATGTATTTAAATTACATGTTCAGTATACTACAAATACATTTTCATAGTTGTGTTCGTAATAAAATGCCATGCAATTGTACTTTTAGTATATTAAACTGGTATACTTAAAGTCTGCTAACTACTAATTTTGTACTTAATGCACTTTAGTTGTGCAGAAGTAGTGCTGACGTCCAATTAAGCACATATGTAGTATATCTGACTGTGCTAAAGTGGAACTACTGCAAGTATACACTTTAAATATTTTGCATTTAAAGGGCAATGTTACACAATCCTCATTAAAAGTGACATAAACACACATTTTAGGCTTATTAAGAAGAAATGTGCATTGTGCACAAGTGATACTCCAAATATAGTTTAATTAAAAATTTTATATCAGTAGGTCTGTAAATATGTTAATAGATTTGGAACTATACTTAGTATGAAATAAAAAAATATTTTAAATATATAACTTTTTTACTAGGGTATGATTATTCAGGAGTTATAATAAAGACTAAAGGAATAAAGACTCCTCTTCTGCTCACAAGGCTGATCCTAAGGATTTTGACCTAAAATACAGTAAAAATGGTGAAATATTGTAACAATTTAATTTTACAGTTGTTTAATGTGAATACACGGTTGTTTTAAAATGCTATTTATTCCTGCAATGTTACTTCAGTGTCACATGATCCTTCAGAAATCATTTTAATATGCTGATTTGAGATTGAGAAACTGATAAAGAAATTAATAATTTAAAAGAAAATGTAAAAATATAAAATTTATATTTATATTTTTATTTATATATATTTATATTTTATATAAAATTTTTAATTTATATTTAAAAGTAAATATATTTCTTTTTCAGATTGATGCTGTTCTTTTTAACTTTATAATCATCAAAGAATCCTTAAATTAAAAATAATCCACATAATTATTAAGCAAAAGCCTAATACTTAATGCTTTCAAAATATTAAGAACCATTATTAATAATTGATCACCAATAATAATTGTTAATGCCGTGCAGCAAATCAGCATATCAGAATGATTTCTGAAGGATCATGTGACACCGATCAAATTCAGATTTTATTTTAAAATATGTTATTATAGTATTTTTTTACTACAAGTAATATTTTTTCAATTTTAACTTGTAATAATACTTAACAATATTACTGTTTTTACTGTATTTTTGATGAGAAAACACAGTAGAGACTTGCTAAATATTAAAAACGGTCAATTATTTCAAACCTGAGCTGTAGAATGTACAGTATTACACAAAATATATTTTAAAAGATGTGCACCTTTTTGGATAACACTGCATAAAATGTTCACATTCAGCTTCAGCTTTGCCGAAAATATTTAACAAACAAAATCTGCTATCAAATGTCAATTATTTGTCATGCTTCACATTCATTAACTCTGTCAATTTGAGTAAGTTTAAGAGAGACAGCTACACAATATCCCTAAATAAACCAAAACTGAGATTTATGTCTCTTGATGATGAAAAGCAAGCATATCGAGCAGCGTTTCTCAAGTCTATCACTGTATTCTCAAACAGAACGAAAGGATCTCATTCATCTAAGCGGCACCATCGTGGACGCGCTCAGAACCGTCACCGGAGTTCCTCTGTGTCGCCGGGTCGCCACAAACACACGTCCAAGAAGAAGAAGAGCAAGAGTCACGGGACGGCCCGGCAGAGGAGCAGCTCCTGGAGCAGCGGGAGGTCATCGTCACGAGCTCATTCCAGAGAACACGGATCCAGCAAAAACAAATCACCACACGTCCGACAGAACAACTCCAGGTACTCACACAAAGGCTTAGTGCTTTTTAGAAGAATACATTTTTAGGAAAGAATCTCATTTTCCCTTTAAATTAAAAAAAATAAATAAATAAAAAATTCAAATTGTATACTATGTAATGTATGAAAATCAAATATGTTTTTGTCTAAATTAAGAAAGAAAAAAAAATCCAAATAGATTAGATTTTGTTTTGTTTTTTCTTCTTGTTTTAGGAATGACTCAAACAAACACAAAAAATATTTTGAAGAAAGTTTGTAACCAAACTGTTTTGGGCCACTATTGACATCCACAGTATATCTAGTGGTGAAGAATGAATTTGACTCTTTCTTTTGAGAGACTTTCAGATTTAAAACATTGCAGGATGTTTTCATGCACTTAGAGCTGTGCTACACACTGCATGAAAGATCATTTTCAGTCCCTAAAGTAAGTGAAAGTCAGATGCATCTCAAGCGATCTCCCTGCGGTCTCTGTCAAATGAATCCAGTCATCTGAAGGACATCATGTGCCGTCATGACCAGACCGTCCTCAATCCCAGCATGCTTTGTGTCTGTCTGTCTGCAGAGAAAGAGACAGTCCTCATCACTCGGATGCAGAACGAGCTCGTCGTCGCTCACGCAGCTATTCTCCCATCCGCAAGAGACGGAGAGACTCACCCAGCTTTATGGAGGCTCGCAGGATCACCAGGTACATCTCACTCTGCCTCAAGAGTCTGTTTGAAGTGCAGTAATTGCTTTGCTTGGGAATGCATGCTCAATTCTTCATTTACAGGCTCTGCTGGAACGACATCACGTCGGATATGACAGACAAATTGGGATCTCGCTTTGCGAGACCAAGCCGCTTCGGGGTGTATTAAAACAAGCCAGTGAACATTGGCATGCACTGATTGCATCCAGCTGCAGCTGATCACAGCATGAGTATACAGGTGCACCGCATATTCAGGTTTTCGCTGAGCAGCTGAGTCGGTAGTATAGCACCGTGGCGACAGGACGTAACGTCTTTGTTCCCTTCTTCAGGGAAGCAGGGTTACATACATAACCGAGACATTCCTTTTCAGTCAGTCACTCCAAGTCACGTCGGATATGACCGACGAATTGGGATCCCTAACAAAACGCCATGGACGCTGCCCCTTCCAGTGTCCTGTGGGAGCCTCCCAACCCCCTCTATCCTGCGTAGGCCGGGGCTAACAGACAAGAGGCCAGCTACTGTTATCAAAGCGCTACCCATTCAGTAAGACTGGAATACTGGGAACGTCCATTGTTCTATTCTTCCTGTAGGAGGTCTCAGAACGGATATTCATATGGACAGTATTTCAGTGCATATGGAAAACTGGAGGTGATTGAACCCTCTAAAGGTAGCAGAGGGTCTATCGGGAAAACACAGGTCTTAACCGTGGAAATACACACATGAAGTCCTTCAGGTACTGCACATGGACCCCAGCCCTCCACCGGCTCTCAAGGATTCATCGAGTGCCAGATGCTCCGCCACATCCAGCTGCCGAGGGGACGGAGGAGCTTAACAGGGTCTACTGTATGGAGACTCTGGAGAAGTTAACAAGTTGACCCGAATCTGGGCCTCTCAGTGTCTCTACACCTTTGAGGTGAGAACTCATGAGGATACCCGTTCTACATAAAGGCTATAAAATCTGCCCAGCCCGCAGCTCTACAAACATCTGCCAGCGAGGCGCCACGTGCCAGTGCCGAGGAATTTGGCGGATGAGCTGCGACATGCGACGGTATCGCAGACCACCTTGTCGGTTGATGTACGCAACAGTCGCCGTGTTGTCTGTACGGACCACCACGTGCTTGCCATGAAGATGTCCCTTTAGATGACCCAGGGCAAGCCGTACCGCCACCAACTCTAGGCAGTTGATGTGCCATTGCAGATAAGGTCCCGTCCAAATCCCTGAAACTGCATGTCCGTTGTATGTGGCCCCCCAGCCGGTGGTGGAGGCATCCTCTGACCCAACAAGCTGAGGTATCTGTGTTTGCACAACTGAGCCTGAAACTGAGCTAGAATGAGCCAGTCATCTAGGTAGTTGCGAATGCGAATACCCTGTTCTCTCAGTGGAGCTAGGGCAGCCTCCGCAACTTTCGTAAATTTTGTTTCGTTTTTTTAACGCGGGGGGGGGGGGACTTTGTACTGATGTGCATGACCTTCGAATGCAAACCTCAGGAATTGCCTGTGGGGCAGAAGAATCAAGACATGAAAGTACGTGTCTCTCAGGATGCACTCGAAGATGTAATCTTGAACGGGAGCCTGTGAAGTGTTAGGTTCAAAACTTGCCTATCCAGGATCGGCCATAACCCACCATCTTTCTTGGGCACTATGAAGTAAAGGCTGTAAAATCCCATGTTCCTATCGGCTGGAGGGCCTGCTCTATCGCATCCTTTGCTAGAAGGATCGCAATCTCTGCTCGCAAGACAAGGGCATCCGCAGTGTTCATTGACGTGGAGCAGATGCCACTGAACTTGGGGGGACACCGAGTCGAATGGTCCGGAGAAGCCAATGAGACGGACTGGGAAGCCTCATCTAAGCTTCCAGAGACGGAACTGGTGGCACCAACGAAACTACCAATGTACCTGCGGAGGGGCAGCGAGGGGGAACGCAGGGACCGAGGTCTGAGTGTGTGCAACTCTTACCTGCGCTCCAGCAGAGGTAAGGTGGGTAATGCTTTGGTTCGTCCTCCCAGTCTTCCCACTGCTGCCTGTGAAGACAGGAGAGTGAGAGTGATATGAAACTGGCGTTGAACGTTGAGCACGCTCAGTGCATGCCAATGTTCATTAGCTTGTTTTAATACACTCAAAGTGGATTGGTCTCTCGAAGCGAGATCCCAATTCGTCTGTCATATTCGACGTGAATTCCGACTGAAAGGGAACTGCACCATCTAGAGGCAAATCCAGAGGATTCTTTTTTTCAAGCATACTTCAAGCAAAAATTACATTTTACTGCAATAGATCAAAAGTTCCTAGCTTGAAATTTATTGATTTTTTCCCTTCTGTTTTTTGTTGTTGTTTGTTTTTGACATCACATCAGGACAGTCGCTAGTGAAAGCCAGTCAGGTTTTTAGTCAGATGACATTTACTGCGTTGGTGATTAGTGAGAATTAATAGACGCCCCTTGATCAGAACTCCTTTAGTCTCAATAAATCATTTCCACCTTAATCTGTGCTATTTTAGTGTCATTAATACATACGAGTTTTTCTTAATATTTTGAATTCGATTTTATTTTATTTTCTACTTTCACATTAATTTTAGTTAATGTTTTAGTAATTTTGTGTTTTTGTTATTTTTATTAGTTTTTGATTTATGTCTATAGTTTGTATAATTGTTTATTTATTACTTTATTTTGTTTTAGTCATTTTAGTTTGATTTTCATATAATATTTTATTTTATTGTAGTTAACATTTATTTTATTTTATTTAAAACATGGTTTCAGTTTTAATTTTAATATTATAAATTGTATTATAACAAAAGCATTTTAATAGGTATAATCTGTATAATCTATTTTAACCCTATTAAGGGTTAAAAAATATGGAAATCTTCTCTTTAGTCTAAATGAATAAGATCAATTTTGCATTAGTATTTATTTATATTTTGGCTGTACATTTATTTTTATATTTTTAATTTAAATTTTTGTTCAACTATTTCTATTTATTTCACTTTTAATAATTTTAGTACTTATTTTTTGTTTCCTCATTAGTTTAATTTTGTGTCATGTTTCTCTGAAGTTTTTCACAATGTCTTTCATGTATTTCATATCAACAACAACAACAAAAAAGTAAGATGTTTTTTATTGTAGTTACCAGTAACAGCAGCGATGTTGACCAGGCAAATTAAAGACACACTGACACCTACAGGCGAGTCTGTGTACTGCAGGATTTCTGCACTCACTCTTCCAGCGTGTTCAACAATAGCAACTCATTTTAGCACTCGAGCACAATCAATAACTGGCACTTACTTATTGTCCAGATGTCTGATTTTAGAAAAAGCTTTTATTATCAGCATAATAATTAGAGTTTTTGGGTGAATTTGAAGCCAAGCTTTAACCACAGTTTTCAGCAGGGACTGTGTACTGGTATGAACATTCATAAGCATTATAAAATG
Organism: Enteromius radiatus; assembly: GCA_032357445.1. Classification (NCBI taxonomy): domain Eukaryota; kingdom Metazoa; phylum Chordata; class Actinopteri; order Cypriniformes; family Cyprinidae; genus Enteromius; species Enteromius radiatus. The sequence goes on along the minus strand of JAUCMS010000095.1, from coordinate 25,191,406 downwards.
ATTTGTTCTGTACTCATCTTGAAATGATTTCCCTCTGCGCTGATTGGTCAGGATTTGAACTTACTCTGTCCTATATGAAGGTTTCCTCGACGACCTCACACCGGAACGATGCTACCATGGTAACTGTTGCCATGCATCAGGAGCCCCTGGTTTCCTCCAGAATCAGCTCTCAGCATCTCAAGAGTACAACTATATCTGTGTCTGTTTAGCTTCTGTCTCACTCCCTTTCTCTCTGCTTTCATCCTTCTCACACTAAACAAGTTTTCTTCACAGATTAACACTAACGATCGTTCACTGACACAGACATACTGAGAGCCAGAATGCACTGCGCTCAGCTCAGTGAAAACATCCATCCAATACAGCGTTCAGAGCTAAATGTTGACTGAAAATATACTTTTTACTAAATAACACAGTGAAACTCACTTAAAACATCCAGAAGAATTCATTCACAATTGACTTACAGATTTTGATGTTAATGTGTTGCTAATTGATTTCAGTCTAACTTGAACTAGTTTCACTTTTATTTCATTTTTAAGAGTATTCATAATCATTTTTCCCCCTGAGCTTGTAGAAGTGCATTCTGGCTATTGTGAAAAAATAGAACATTATATATTATATATAACATATGAAATAATACACTTTAAAATAATATACTTAAGTATGAACTGAAATATTGTTGAACTTAATATTGTTTTTAAACGACTTAAGTTGAAATTTAGTACTTTATGTAATTTCAGAATTATCTTATTGTCTTTAAAATATGATTATAGATACTGCTGTATAAACTGACAGGATTAATATATAAAATAGAATAACTTTAATATTATAAAAATGAACTTTAATTATAAAATTGATTAAAAAATAAACATTCTAAAAGAAAAAAGTATTATATTATAAAAATAATATTTAAAAAATGAAAATAAATATGATTAAAGTGTACTGCCAAATTTTAAGATTGAGTGTAGTTTAGAAAGTAATATATTATAACTGCAATATTAAAATGATTAAAAATATAAATTATAAAAATGACAAAATCAACTTTATTTTATAAACAAATATTTATTATAATAAATATATTATTTAATATATAAATATATTTTTATATTACATTATAAAACTAAGGTATTAAAATGAATACATATCTGATTAAAATAAATAAAGATTTTATTAAAATGAGTAAACAAATAAATAATAAATATAACACTACAGTAATGAGCAGAAAAACATTATGTAACTTAATAGAAAAAAAATATATATATTTTTTTTGGTAAACTGAAATATACTTAAATAACATTTCTATCGAAACTTGTATTTAAATATATTTATTGAATATATATTAAAATACTTTACATGTGTTTTAGTCTGTTAGTCAGCACATATAAAAATACTTTTTGTTATTAAAACATGATGATGTACAAGTGTTAAATGTGTTAATAATCTAGATCTATGAAGTCTTAAAACACTGTTCTCTGCAGTAGTGTACGGCACGGATCAGAGTTTAGCTTTAGCATCTCTGCTAACCTCACATGAACACAGCTGCAAACACTGAACGCTACTGGAGTGTGAATGTGTGTCTAACGTACTACAAGAAGTGATGTTTCTCTGGGAAGACTGAGCCCATGTGTGTATTTACTGTCTGTTTATATGAGGATGATGATGAAGATGATGATGCTTTTAACACTCACTAACCAAAGCTCAACCTTTTCCAGACATTTTCTCTTACAGAAACTAATCATCGCTGCAGCACCGCAGCACTTCCACCGCTTTGACCACAACAGCGTTTAAGACTGAGAGCCGCTGTTGATGCTGACTGGTTCTCTGTGGTTTCTAGCTGGTCCAATGAGGTCATGAGCTGCTCTAGATACTGGGGCCTGGGAAACGTCGCAGGAAGAATAAATAAATAAATTTACTAAATGTAAAATAAATAAATAAAAAATCAATCAATAAATTAAAGTAATAAGATCATTTTAAAACAGTCAAAATACATGTAGAATTCAAATAAAAATGTAAAAATAAATAAAAATAATTAAAATAAATAAACAAGTTAATAAACAAAAAGTATAGAAAAATTATATATATATATTAGAATGTGATTTACATTAAAAATAGAACATTTTAAATTAAATTTAATTAAAAAATTGACATATGCAGATAATTAAAATAATAATTTTACAGTGTGCAAATTATTTTTACAGTATATAAAAAATAAAAATGGGATTAAAATAAATATTTAAAATAAATAAATAAGTGCTTTTACTCAAAAACAGTTTGCAAAAAGTAATTCAGATTAATATATATATATAATTATTATTATTATTAAAATACGTGATTGAGTCAATAATAAAATATAACAGTTACAGTACAGTACAGAAAAACAAATAAACAAAATATTTTCCAAATATTATTTGAGACATATTTATAGTTTTATTTTTACAGTGTAAATTGGTTCTTTATGTAAGATTGTTTATATAAACTGACTGCTGATCATCTTGGTCAGGCTAGTTAGAGCTATTAGACCATCTTGGACCATCAAGAAGCTAGCTAGCATGTGCAGCCACCATTAAAAGTGACCATAGTTACTACCAAAGGACACTCAAAAAATGAGTTTGTTTCTTTTCTTCTTTGTAATGAAATAGTAATGATTAAACTAAGAGATGACACAGCACACATGTGATGTTGTTGAGCGGTCAAAGCGGTATTGAAGTGCTTTTGAGTTCTCAGTTTCGTGTCTATATCATGTTTTCTCTCTGCCATCTTTTCCACAGCGCACGCAAGCGTCCCATCCCGTACTACCGGCCGAGTCCGTCTTCGTCCAGCTCGGCCAGCAGCTACAGCAGCTCCAGTCGCAGTCGCAGTCGCAGCTACTACAGCTACAGCAGCTCCAGCAGCTACAGCCGGAGCCCGAGCCCTGCGCACAGCTACTACAGCCAAAGCAGCTACGACAGCCCCGGGTTCTGAGAGCCAGGAGAGACCAAACAAACATCACAGCCGCAGGACACCCCAGGATCTGTGCTGGAGAGCAGATGAAGTGCCGCGGGAGCAGGGTCACCTGACAAACATGCTAGCATGCAAAACCTGAACACAAATCATACGACATGTTAAAGGTGAAGAGGGGAAGTGCGCTGCAGAAAGGATTTTCTCACTCAGTATTCTTCCAGTATGAAAGGTTTATATTTTGCTTTTGGGTGTCCTCAGCAACTCAAAAAACACTTTCATTGTCTTATAATATGCCTTTATTTTTACCCTATATGATTCTCAAACTATTTGTTTAATGGTTCATTTTGGATCGATTTCATTTGAAGCAGTGTTTGTGAGCTTTTAACGCTCCTAAAGCAGCACCTAGCGGTGGTGAATGCATTTGCCTGAAATGACCAAAAAGTGGGCGTCAATATGCTAATGTTTCATATAGACCTTTCTCACAACTTCTGTATTTAGCACCGGAAATACGCAATTGCTGAACGGCGCAAGCATCGAGCAAGAGTTGTTGTAGCGTGCCGGGCTGTTCTTGCAATGCCCAAAAGCAGCCTTATTTATCTTTCCACTCCTTCCCTGCAAACGATGAAGGAAGACGAAAACCTCTAGTTTATGAGGCTCCTCGTTTTTCCTCTGAGACGGGTAGCATCTAGCCCTGACAAAAACCTGCCCGTCTACTACATTTAATACTATGACAAGCAAACACACAAACATAAACACAGACATTGCCAGAGGAAAAAAATAGTTAGGTTGACAGCATTCGGCTAACGTTAACATTAGGCTATCGTCGCTAGCTGCTACACACAAAGACGTTCACTTGGATGGTGAATGTTATATTGTTTGTAACATCACGACCACGACTGTTTTATTGCTTTAATAAAGTACATGTCCTCTATACTATCCATACATAACCCTAGCTCTAGGTGTAAGTGGACGCACTAATAATGTGTTAGCCTGATTGCTCTCTAACGCTAGCTACGTTACTTTGGACATTCTAAAACACTTAAGCGCCTAAAAACCGACGAGGGAAACAAAAAATTCTGCCAAACCTTACTTGTAATAATCATTAACTACTGTCAAAAGATCGATTCCATATTCTACAGATAAAGTAAATACTATTAGGTTAAGCGTTTTCTCCCCCATCGAAGTCCATAAGGAAACAGCTTAACGTGGTTTAACGGACGTTACCTTAACAACGACCAGGGAAAACCAAACTTCTGTCAAATATTATTTATAATAAAGACTTGCCACTGTCAAAAGAACAAGCTCTTGTTCAGCTTATAAAGTGGATAATATTATTATGGCTTTCTGCCGTGTTGACATTACACAGGAAGTCTGCGTATTTCCGGTTTCTGTGAGAAAGGTCTGCTGAGGTCAACATTAAATGAATCGTTTAAATGATTCTTTTGAGAGGCAATAACTTTAAATCAGATTTAAAACATTCACTTACAGCTGTTTTACACACGGCATGAAAGATAACAAAATACAATTACTTCAGAGTAAATCTGGAAACTAGACCTAATTTAAGTCGGAAGACATATTTTCTGACCACACATCATACATTTTTACAGAAATAATAAATGAACTTACATTTGCTCAAATTTGATCCGTGTAAATTAAGAATATTTACATATTTATACTGGAAAAATACTGATTAAGAAAATCATTTTTTGCTGTTTGTTTATTTATTTATATTATTTATATTCTATCTGACTCAAACTTGACTCTATTTATTATATTTATTAAGTTGTGACGTTGTGATGCAGAAATCAGACCCTTTACCTTTAACATAGGAGAAAGCAAAAATCATTTTTAACTTGAATATTATTTATTTATTGGTGTATCTGACTCAAATCCAATTTTTTAATACTTTAAACAAGATAAAAATGCATCTGATTTTTCCGCAGTGACTATTCAAATAATTATAATAATACTTATGAGATTATCACTATGGTAAATTATGTAGATACACCAGATATAATGCATAAAGTACACTGTCTGATGAGAAATGACATGCAGATGTCTTGAAGAGTGGAGCTGAGTGTCAACAAAAGCATTTTAGGAAGTGAATTGATAAATAAATGCAAACAATATATTTGACATTACACAATAAAACACGGACAGTCTGTATACAGATTAAAATCACACACACAGCATTCAATGTTACAAACAGATCCAGTGTCTCTATTTAAAGACTAAAAGGCCTGAAGAACAAAGATGAGATGAGCACTTTTTCCTGAAATTCTTCCACGCTGCAAAAATAACCAAAAAACTGGGTTAACAATGTGAGTCTAAAACAATCTCCAAATCAACAGACTTTATTCCTACAGCGAATATTCAGACTCAACTTGAAGAATGAAAGCAAGAACAAATGATTGAGTTTTACAGTAGCTTATGATTTTGATCATTGTCCACATCAAAAAGATGCATATTGAATTTATTTATTGACGATCGGGTGGTTTAAATGTATATAATAATTCTAAAAGAATTTTTTATGCAAATACTTTTTTTTTTTTACAGCTTTTGTGAGATTCATCCATTTAGTATTTTAAAAAAACCCTCCTGTTTTGTCAAGAAGTTGTATTATAAGGATTGTATGTCAGGATGTTTCAGTTTGAATATTTACGCTGCAAGTTTTGGCTGTAAACTATGCACTGTATATTCCAAGTTCTATAGCGGATTATATAAAGGCTTTGTATGTGGAAAAGCTTGGCATGAAGCAGAGGAGAGGCTGCGTTTCTGGGTGTCAGTCCATATCTGATGCACCTATAATGCCATTCCATTTTGGAGATGTGATATTTCTTATTATATACAGTATTCCACTTCTATTTTGGCTGTGATTAGTGCATATAAATAGAGCTCCGTCTGTGTTATATAGACACCCTGTACAGTTCTGATCTCTGTTGTTTTTTAGTTTAGGTGCACTTTCCTGAAACCAGGCTGCAAAAATATACACGCACACGTCTTTTCCAGCATATTTATTCTGTGACTTATTCATGTGATGCTGTTTATTTATTATTTGTTGTATATTTGTTTTGTTATTTATTCATTTTTGGCTCTGAGAAACTTTTTTATGAGGACATTTCTGCTCTGAAAGTACGTTGGAAGCATATTTTGCGATCACAAGCTTCTGCGCTCTTTAATGTCAACATGAAATCATAATCAGTTCAGTTTACTTCACGCTCTTATATGATTCATCGATGCACATTAATAAAAATATTATTTTGCATTTCTGAAACGACTTCAAAAATACATTTTATATCTTAGGATCTGCCGACTTTTGAGAATCTCGTGTTGACCTTAAATGCAGAATTATTGTGAAAAGATTTTTGGAGCAGAAGAAAGATTGTTGCATTTTGCAAATATTTATTATGATTTATTGTACTATTTATTCTCATTCTCTCCTTCAAATGAAGACTGAACTGGCCTTTATCAGTGACTTCTTCTTCTTTCTCAATCTTCCTGTGAGTTCTGGAAAGAGCTAATAACGGAGCCGGATGACAGTGAACTTTAACCTTGTGATGCAGGAATCGGCCTCAGTCTTCCTTTTTCAGTGTTATATGATTTTACAGACACCTGCTGATACGGCTCTCACTTCCCAACTGTATAAAGTCAGTAGATTTAGTGACCAGTCATAATTAAACGCATAATAAAAGTATCTACAAATGGATCATCTTTTATGTGCTGTTTCTCTTTGTTTATGTCAGGGTTATTATCATGAACTGCGACGATTGAAATATTTTTGTTATAATAAGGCTAAAATAATATATAAATGTTATAAAAATTTGGGTTCCACTTTATATTAAGTGTCCCTAATACCTGTGTGCTTCCATAGTAACTAGATGTGTGTGTAGTGTGTAAGCACAGTGTAAGTACACACCGCTACATAGTATCTACAGCTGTAATATTACTGTAACTACACACATGTAACACCCCTCAGAATGGTGTGTGTGAGTACAGATGTGTAACAGGACATTAATAATACATTTAATATTTGTAATTACACATTTGTTGTCATTTAGAACCAAAATGATTCATTTTACTTAAATTTAACCTAAAATATGAATGTTGTTTTATAATGCTTTCAGCTAGAGTGAAAATGTAAGTAATTTATGGTCAGTTTGACACATTGAACCAAGTTTAAATCAATGTAGTTGATTTTTTATTTTTTTTGCCCACAATCCACAATGTGCAGATATTGTGTCTAGTCATGCAATGTACAGACAAATCTGTGATTATTGTAGAGCAACACAAGAGTGTTCAGGTAATCTGGTGGCCTATTAAACTGCTTGTCTATGTAAATAGTTGTAGCCTTGTATGAGATTCATATAATAATGTATTTCCCTCTGTTCATAACAGTATAAAGTTTTAGTGCCTCATTAAATTTTACACAGCCATTAATGCCAGCTCAGGAACTCAGTATGCATTGTGAATAACACTGTTAACGGCTGGTATATATGAACTGTTTCCCAAAGTCACAGAGCAGAGACTTTCTCTTTTTCATGCTTTGGAATGAAACAACATAATCTTTGACTTTGATGTGTGTGCACTGATTCTTTCACAGCCATTGTGAATTCGAAGGCCCTCAATATGTATTTAAAGCCTCTAATTTTATTATCTGATAAACCTCAAGAGTAGAATCATGCTAAAATTAATTCCATGCCACTGGAAATTCAGTAGACCTCTTTATTCACGTGTTGCAACTGTTGAAAACCACATTTGCATGTGGCGAAACACATCCTTTGCACGTTGTTAGATGTGTGAAATTAAAAAAACCTCTTGTTTTATGAAACTACGATTAAGAAACAAGTATTTCAAAGACTGCATGCAGACGGTCAAGCGTTAAGGTTTAGCTACAATAGTGAAATTCTGCAACCCTAAAAGCTCCAACAGAGAAGCAATGCATGAATCAGAGTTCACAAAGAAGCCGTTAGCTTTCTGTCGCTCAAAGTGTTGAATCTGCACTTCCTACCGAAAGAGCTGGATTTCATTTGTGAAAATTTGCTACGGTAAATGTACGAATGTCTCTTCAGAATGGGATTTTTAGTATCAGCCTGCTGCGTTTATCACTTCGTTAAAGCACACTGCAAGCCAACAACAGGTTTTTCCATCTGTGTGTTCAGATTCAGTTCACCTGCACTGATAGAGCATGCTGGGAATGTGACGGTGTCACACAGTGTGTTTGACATCACATGCTTTACATATAAGCCAAATACCACCCACAGTCAAGCCAGTCAATGGTCACAGGGTCCAGATCCCAAATTTGTTCTCTCCAGCTTCACAAAGAGATCAAATAGTCAATCTTGCTATCAGTATGTGTAATGTGTGTTCTCTCTTCATTCGAAACTTGATCTGTGGCCCTGACATTTTGGTAAACAACATTATCGCGGGTTTCTGACCTTTGTACTTTGGAAACACTTGCACCATATTTTGTAAACAAACGTTTTTTAGTGAGGGTTGCTTCTTTTGTCCCTTGGCACAAATCATTTCAGCTGAAGCAGAGCATTCAGGGCTGTGACGAAACATGTTCGTACTCCCCAAAACATCAACGCTTGATGATTGCAGCACATCAAGTGGAAGATAGGAATGAAGATAACTGAGATTTTAGATACAGGTTCAGGTTGTAAATACACATTCTGAAATCTCTTTTGTAGGGAAAGGTAAGTTATGATACAGCCATTCCAAGACGTGCAAATCTTTTCAGGATTGACAGTTTAAAGAAACACCCATTTCTCTGTAACTAATTCGGATGCGATTGCATGCTGTGATGAAAAGATTATTAGAGATTATTAAATCGGCCTCAATGAGCTTTTTCTAATTAAAGATGTGGGAGGTGTTTATTGCTTTCCTTGAATAGCTAATGACAACAAGATCAATTGCTCAATAATGCTTATATTTTGCTTTTACAAAATGCAGTCAAATAGTAAAAATACTTCAGTTGAAATCAGCCGACTGCAAAGATGAAAAGTGAAATGCTTGGCAACTCCAGAATTAGTGGTGCTTGTAAGTATGCAAGCCAAATATAATGGTTATAATCTTGTATTCTTAAGATTTTACACATATGCACGCGAGTATTAAACCCCGGTATGTAGCTCAACCTGCAGCAGTGTATGTGCCTTTTAGACCTGAATGTTATCTCAAATCATGCAGGTGTATAAATACTTACATGTAAGTGGTTAAATAAATAATATAATAAATAAGTAAAAATATTAAATAAATATTATAAATAATAATATGTTCTATTAATAAAATGTAATATTTGAAAATATGTTTCACACTATATTTACATAAATGCATTTTCTAGCAATATATATAAATATATACTGTATGTATATATATATATATATATATATATATATATATATATATATATATATATATATGTATTTGAAAATGTATTTATATGTCATGGTAAAAGAACATTTTATTAGCTTTATTAGTTGTCTGTATAACAACTGTGTACACCCTTGAATAAAAATAAGCAAGAAACAGACTTCTTTTGAGAATGAATGACTTAATTAATAAAGCAACCAACCAAACGCACTGTAATGCAAACTACTATAAAACTGATACTATGACAGTTTTTATCAAATTTAAAAGCTACTATAAAATTTTGAGATATATTTTGGAATTTGACTGTTGAAACCAATATTTTCTATTTAAAAAAATATATATCTTACTTATATAACTTATCCATCTTTATATATTTAAAACACATTTTGGCCAGATTATTTATTTATTTATTTATTTTCACTCACAGTTTTCACATTGCAAAATGAAAAAAATAAATTAACCTTTAGACTTAAAGAGACTTAAACACCCTAGCAACTGCATAACAATACCCTAGCATCCAGCATCATGTTTCCCAGGCAAGCCTCTCTCATATTTTCTGTAGAGAATGTAAAAATAGTAATTTATTTTTCTCATGTCCGAGGACTGCTCTCCGAATTCAGTCTGCGTAGCAGCACTAGACACCTCCAGAATTGTGATTCAGCTGTTTAGGCTGTTGCTTCTTTCAACTTATGGCCGTATTGTGCTGGAAACCATTTTAGCTGAAATTAAGCACAAATAATCCCCACCAACAAAAGCCAGCGAGCCCGGTCATGTTCAGATCCAAGTGTTTATTCACATCTAACGGACCTCTTTCGTGCTTCGCGGTCGAGACACGTTTGGTCACCACTCTCTGAAACTCAAAACTAGAAAACAAGGGCTGTTTTGAAAACATTCTCATCTGAGAGCAGATATGCTTATGTTTTGGTTTTCATCATAGCAGAGGGGAGCAGAATACATGTTGCTGGAGGCCAAAAATCTCCCGAAAAACCGACAACTTCATTGCTTTGTAATATCCCAGACCTCACGGGAAGCACTTTCAACCTCTGCTGCTAGTCATCTAGACCTTTGGCAGACACTTACCCCAAAATTAGTTAGGGCAAAACCTTCAGAAAGGGCAGTGAACGTGGGGCGGTGAGTGAAAAACACATCACATCCTTGTCGTGTACCTCCTTAGGGTATGGCCTGACCTTTGACCTTTCATCTCCACAGAGCGAGCTTTAATTCTGTCCTCCTTTTGCACTCACCTTTTCCAAAATGTGGTATTTTCGCACACCGTATTCTGAACTGCACAGGTATACTCTAAATAAATGACTGCAGGAATGTGCATTAAAAGAAAGAGCTTTGTGTTTCCTTTGGGGATCGACCTTTGACCCCTGCAACAGGAATAATGCCGAGTTAAAAAAACACCGCATGAGGCTCTACTTTAGTCTGTCAATCACCCAGGCATGTCCCCTTCGCTTAAGTGCTTAAGAAACATCCCCTTCTCATGATAAAACACCGGAGCGAGCCGTACAAACACACAGCTGTCAAGATAAAGCTGTTATTTACAAGACACGATAGATTACTGAGCTAACGATGTAGCGTTTGTGTGTTTTATGAACGTAAATGTCATGTTTCATAATAAGTACCCTGAAGATGTGGCTTTGACAATCCCCTTGACTTACAAACCAAAACTATAATTTTATATACTGCATTTTATAGTGTCCACATAAAAGCTATACTGCGATACTAAAGGGTTGTGAGTTGATGAAAAAGCATGAAAAAGCTAGGGTGTTCTGGATGGTTCCTCTGACATCTTTGGGGAGTTGCATAGTAGTGATCCATAGCTTTTTTCAGTGTACACTGGCTTTGAAAGGTTTGAGGTCATACGACTTTTTTGTTTGTTTGAACGTTTTATTTATCTGGGAATCCTAAAAAGAAAAACATATAAAATGTATGATTTTTCCACAAAAAACAATATTGGGCAGCACACTGAATAAAAAAAAAAAAAAAAAGTTATTGCAACTTTTTATCTCACAATTTTTCTCAGAATTGTGTGATACAAACTTTCAATTCTGACTTATTGTCTTGCAATTGGGAGCTATAAAGTACAGTTTTGAGGAAAAAAAGACTAATATGTTCTCAGAATTGTGAGTTTATATCTCGCAATTTTTATTTTATAACTTAACCCTCCTGTTATCCTATCCATTCAATCTTTATGTACATGTACTTATGTACATATATAATTGACTTTTTTTTTTTTTTTGCTTCAGATTGAATGACTTTTCCTAATTTAATGAGGAAAACTTGGCAAACATAAAATTAACATGATATTATTTTTTCAATGCCCTGTACACATTTTGTCACATCGGTGTTCTTTTAGGGATCTTTCAGCTGTATAAAATAATATAAAAAATGTACACACTTTTGTTTTGGGTGATATTGAGGTCACTATAAAATGCTATGATTTTATAATGTGCACTATATTTTTTTTATGTTAAGTATAATAAAAATAAAAATAAAAACACTAACACAAACATACCTGACACTAACCTCTTAGCAAAAAAAAAAAATCATATTCTGGAGGTTTTAATTTGCTGGGGTGAAATTGAAAAAAGGTGTTAGTGGATTTTACAGGAGGGTTAATTCTGACACTGTGGAAATGGAAACGCTCCTGCAGAAGATAGAAATAACCCACTTGGTTGGTGAACATACTAGTGGCCTAAGACTTTTGCACAGTACTGTATCTTCACATTTCTTGCAGTTATAAGTTTATTTCATGCAACTGTGAAAAAAAAAATCTGAATTTTGAGATGAATTGTGACAATTAGTCTTTTTTTATTATTCTTTATTCTGTGGGCTTCCACAAAAAAATTGTTAATTTAAACTTTTTTTTTTTTTTTACTGTATTTGCAATCAAATAAATGCAGCCTTGGTGAGCTTGCATTCAAAAACATAAAACAATATTACTGACCCCAAACTTTTGAACAGCCGTGTAAGTCACTGTTTAATCATCCGACAAGAAAATCATTAGTCAGACCGCTCCTAACAGTAAGCGCACACCTGTCCTCAATAAAATGCATGATTTGAGTCATTATTCATGTCTGTATCTGCGTGAGTCACGCACTAAAGTTTATTAATGCTTACGCTGAAGTTTTGTTCTAACTCGAGGTACTGAACTAGGTAGGAGGTATCACTAACTACTACACCAAACGTGTTGTGTGCCCAGATATCATGTTAAAATCAACAGCCCTTTCTAAGAGATAAAATAAGCAAGAGGCATTGAATTCTATCCTACAGCACCTTATGTTTCAGTGACCTTGAAGAGCTGTAGAAAATGAAAGAGAGAGAGAAACACTCACTGGCAGAAAACTTCTGAAGGTGTTGGAGAAAATGAAAGAGAAGAGGGGGCATTGGAGGTATCTATGGTTACCTTGGCTTTATCACTGTTTGTCTTGGATTGCAAGTGCAATAAAGTGAGAGAGATAATGCTGAAGTGAGAGCAGTTATTGCACGAGCATTCTTTCACACAGAGTCACCAGGAGACAGCATAGGAGGTCCTGTCCTGATCCCCCTCTCCCCATCTGCTCCGCATCTTCTCTCATTCAGATGCCCTACCATGTCACATTTCATCTGTGTTTACCGAGGCCTTTTTTTTTTGAATATGAAGTAGAAAATTAAGTATCTGCCAGTCTCATTATGTTAAATATGCCCTGCTAAAGAGAGAGCGCTGGGATTATGCATGTTTGTTTGCATCACCCTGGTTCCCTAACAAAGAGCTAAAGGGCTTTTGCAGAATTATGCAGAAAATAATCGCTCTGATGAATGCATTTTTATGATTGTTACATATTTTCTTCATCATGGTAATCTTCACACTTTTATGAACTTTGAAGCCTATACAGTAGTCTGGGGTAAAAAGCTAATGTTAGGAAATAAATGAATTACACCACCATCACATGACTTTCAATCTTTATTTAAAATCTCAAAGTTGTAAAGATTGAATTGGAGAGTGTGCAAACACACACATATATAAACATAAGGCTGTAAAAGCCTTACGGGTACTGATGTATGTAATGTTGTAGAATGAAATTCAAAATATCTTTAAGGTGTCTTAACTAGACTTTAATTCAGACTTTTAATCAAGAGCCCGTTGAGAAACCCAGTTGTTGTCGTTTTGTTTGTTTGTTTGTTTTACAACAACAAAAACAACAACAAAAAGTGTGATACTGAAATAAATTAAATGTAAAAAGATATATAGAAATAATAATTATTTATTTACAAAATTTATTTGCAAAATGTGCTATAATAATACAGTATATTAAAAGCAATAATTTAATATTATTTTAACTAGCTGCCAAAAGCAGTTATCATTTCTTAAAGCAATATCAATACCTTAAAAAAAGATTAAAAATAGAAAATATTACAAATTAAAAGAACATACAAAAAGCAAAAAAAAAAAAAAAACGAATTTATATATATATATACATATATATATATATATATATATATATATATATATATATATAATAAATACATATTAATAATATTTATTTATTTTCAAAAATAACTGCTGCAGATCAGTATGAGAGCATGAGAGAAAGAGAGAGCTAGCAAATCCCAGATCTTATTTTGTAAGAAATGCAATACAGCATGGCTAAAGAGAGGCTTTTTAAAATCCTCCGTGTAGTTGTGCTGTTTTAAAATGCTGTGTGGTTAGGCGGCTCGCTAGTTTTTGCAGCAGCACTATTGTGTGTTAAATTCAGTACAGCTGTATCATTCTTTCCAATCCTGATAAACAGCATAAAGAGTGCGATGCATTCTGCTCCTCCAGCAGCCCCCCCTCGCCAGCTCTCCAGGATCCTGGCCCCACAATTCACAGCCTGATCCTCGAGATGGGGGCCAAATTATTTCCTGTGTTACCCCTCCTCAAGATGTATCATCCCTACGCTTGTAGACCATCATCACGGCTATCTCTCGCTCTTTCTCGGTCTCCCTCTCTCCTTCCAAAGAGGCTGGAGGATTGAACACTCAGCTATTATTAGTCTGTGAAAGGACAATGTTTGGAGGAGCCATTTGGCGAGATATGGGGTGAGGAGGAGAGAGCGCAAAGGGGTGCCAGCCAGCCTTTTCTTCTCCATTTCTCTCCTCCGTTCTCCTTTTCTATTGCCCTCCTATCGAGGAGCACAATTGCTTTTCCCTGCGCGGTAAGAGTGATGTTTTCAGCGTGGAATGGTAAAACCGGGAGGGGTCTTATGGGACTGTGTTTTTGGTCAACGCATGTCAAAATAAATGTATTCGAATCTAAAATCTTCTCTGCTCTGGGAATCATAGACATTATTCATTACAGCTCTGTTTGCATTAGACTTACTGACCCCTTACTAGTGCTCTTATTCAATATACCCTCCAGCGACCGGCTCTGTAAAGTGAAGCGGCATCAGAAATATCATAACACGGTGGATGAGTATTGACATGCGGATTGGTTTACTTATGTTATAACAGATGAGGATGCTGTTTCAGAGGAGGCATGCCAACTCTCTAGGAAGGTTTATTGAGGATTTCGCTGACAAATATGAAGCAGGCCGAACCTTGCCAAAAACCGCACATGAGAAAAATCACATGAAGCTGACAGAGTGTGAACAAGCACAATGCATTCGCCCACATCGCACTGAAAATGAAGCTAGACCATCTGAACGAAAGCTTGCATTACTGCGCATTCTTCAAGGGTGAGATTGGAATAGGATGTGTATTATTAAACAAATCTCTACACTCTTAAAAATAAAAGTGCTTAAAAGGTTCTTCACAGAAAACAAAAACAGTCTTTTGTGAAACAGAAAGGTTCTTCAGATGTTAAAGGCTCTTTAAATGTATACACACACATATATATATATAT
>JAUCMS010000095.1:25127647-25141175 GCA_032357445.1 Enteromius radiatus | reverse complement strand
CACGCCACAGTTGAACAACGATATTAACAGAGACGAATGAATGGGGGGGACCTACAGCAACCTGTAGCCTAGGGGCCATGTTAATCCAGCCCTGCCCCTAATATATATATATATATATATATATATATAAAGATGATGAAAAATATGCTAAATATAAGCATTTCTGCTAGACCCCACTTAGTACATCAGTTAATCTGATTATGGCTTTATTTAACAGAAAATGTGGATTTTGTGTGCAAGTTTTGGGACTTCCAGGCGTTTTAGTACAATTGATGCTGTTTGTTATTGCAAACTGGTAAACAACCTGCTTTGTACCACTAGTTTTAATTATTCTTGTAGTGCTTCACTTAAAGTGACTAATGAATCAGAAGTCTTGCAGCTGACCTCTGCTTTGTGAAATATACAGCGTGCTCCTGAAAGAAGCCCACCTGAGCAGATGACACCGGCATCCTCGTGATGGCCGCAGTTATGAATTCCCCAGCCGAGGCTGTAGCAGGTGGCCAGGCTGGCCTCATGGCCTTGACAGTTCACGTTATCCAGCAGAATCAGTCCCGTGCCGTAGCCGAAGTAAGCGTTGGTGGGTGCGCCGACGGCCAGGCCACAGCCTATCTGCTGACACACGACTGAGGCGTCAGCCATGCTCCAGTCATCATCACACACTGTCCCCCAGCTGCCCTGATGGTAGATCTCCACCCGGCCCTGACAGCTGTCCGACGTCCCCGCCAAACGCACCGCTCCGTCTCCTACAACACAGGACGGTCAGGTGAGCTTTTAGAATTGATGACCGGCAGGTACACTCTCAGATATAAAGGTACAAAAGCTGTCACTGGGGCGGTACCTTCACAAAAGCTAGTTTTGGCATAAAAAAGTCTGTTTTGGTACCTTACAGGTACATATTAGTACTAAAAATGTACATATTTGAACCTAATAGGTACAAAAGTGGACCTTTTGAAAAGCTTTTGTACCTTTATTTCTGAGAGTAAAATCTCATTTTAAATATTTATAGTATATATTTAATATCCTTAATATATTATATCATTTAATACATTTGATATTATTTTATTTATTTTGCCATTTCTTGACTCTGGACTTTTGGAATATTGCTATCTAATGCAGGATAGATGTGTTACTCCCAAAATATCATGGGAAGCAAAAATACTGAGAATGGTTATATTTTTGTTTTGAAGTATTCATGGTAACACTTTATGATAAGGTGTAATTTGTTAACATTAGTTAATGTATTATTGTTAGTTTACAGTTCAGTAACTGATATTAGCAAACACAACTTGCTTTAGTAAAAGCTGAAATTAACAGCAACATTAATTCTTCATTATTCTTAGTTCATGTTTACTAATGTTGTTAACTAATGAACCTTATCGTAAAGTGTCACCAAATTCATGTCTCAAATGGTTAACCCTGTGAAACCTGATATAAAACATAAAAGTCAGAAAGCAGTTACAGCTTATTAATAAAATATTTTAAAAAATCTTTTTTTTTTGAGTATCATATTTGATTCATCAGGCAGCAGCTGAAGCTGGACGTTTCTACAACTACACTAAAAGACCTTTAACCTTAAAGAAGAATACAAGAAGGCTGTTTTTGGTCTTATGAATTAATGTATTTACTTTGCTGCTAGCTATTATTTAATGATTTTTCCCGAAACCTAATGAAATCATCACGGAACGCCTGTTATTTTTGTCCACTATTATCTACACTTAGAAATCATATAGTTTGCTGCATAGAGGGTGTGGGCCAGATTATTGGTAATATTATTCTGTTGAGCTTAACTCAGCATTGAATACGAAGCAAACAGAGGGCTATAGTTTCAAGCAAACACACATTTTGAACATGTGCCGTATTGTTTTATAGAGCGACACCACCACACAAATTCAAAGCTGTTCTCGTATTGCCAGAGGAACAAAGCCTCAACGCTGTTTCCATACGATGAAAATCCCATAAGACTTTGTTACTTTCTCTGCTTCTCATGACTGAAACAGGACATGAGAAACAAAGACAGGATGAACACAATCCCTCAAAAAGAGCTCTGCTATGTTCATCGCTTCACTGCATAAGGGGCTTCTGACTCTCCAAGACATCATTTTTGTAGACCTGTAGCAGGCGTTACATTTGAAATGAGCTCATTTAGTGGATCAAAGTCTAAACATTTATATTCTCTGTGCTCTGTTGTGAATAAAATGTGTGAGTCAGTATCCTCATGTAAGAGTTAAAACTGTGCAACTTACTCAAAGCAGAGATGAGAGGGGATGGTGTGGTGGTCTCCAGGGTTCGAGACGCCACAGTTTTGCCTGTGAGAAATGAAAAACGAACGATCTCACATGAAAGGATCCTTCAATGAAAAATAAGTTGGAAATCAGCATGAATGCTATAACAGATGAAGAGTTTGTGTGTTTGATGATGACAGCGTATTGACTCACTCCACGTACCTTTACAGATGACGGCCACGTCTTCATAGTGGTAGCAGTTATGGACGCCCCATCCCTGATTCCCGCACTGACTCAGGTCCATCTCTCCTCCTCTACAGTCCACGTTGTCCAGCAGGATGGGCCCGGAGCCCTGGCCGTACTTGGAGCTGGTCCCCACGGCCACGGCCACGCCGCAGTCCAGCTGCCGGCAGACCACGTAAGAGTCCACCATGTCCCAGTCGTCATCACACACCGTCCCCCAAATCCCATTATGAAGCACCTCTATGCGCCCCTCGCAGCGGTTCCCGCCGTTCACCAGCCGCACCGAAGCGTTTATCAGTGCTGTCAAACATTTAACCATGGTTTTTGTTTACATAATATATGTGTTTGTGTGCGCTGTGTATATTTATTTTGTACATTCACACACATGCATGTTTATATTTGGAAATATGTTCATGTAATATATATATATATATATATTCACATAATATTTCTAGTATATTTAGTACATTTCTTAAATATATATACAGTAAATTAATGTATTTATATATACATAATTAATATGCACAGCACACACACAGCTAATTTAGTGCATCAAGTTAAATTAAGTGGAAATTACAATTTTTGCATCAATTAAGGATTTTTCATATTTTAGTTTAGTTTTATTGAATATTTTTTTATGGTTTATTTTAATTAAATATAATCATCCTGGTAATTAAAAGAACATACAAGGTACAATTTTAATTAACTCTTTATTTTCATTTTATTTTCTGTTTTAGTTTTATTATTTATTTATTTATTTTTACTTTAAAAAAAACTAAATTGTTATTGTTATTTAATTTTAGTTTTTTTAATGCATCAATTGTTGCCTTGGCAGCTATCTGAAATAAAATAAATTTCCTTTTTAAATATTTCAAAATGTTTTATTCAGTATATTGTTATGGCATTAATTAACTGTAATAGCCCTGATAATTACAAGAACATATACTGTATTATTTTAGTTTCACTGAAATACTATTGTAGGTTTTATTAATATTTTAAATTAATTTTATTCTTATTTTCTTTTAGATTTAAATTTGTGTGTATGTGTGTGTGTGCTTGTCTTTTTTAAATTCAATAAAATTAGAATTTCACCCACACGTTAAACTAAATGAAAATGAGAATGTTGCCTTGGAAACTAGCTGAAATAAAGTGTTTATTTTTATATGTTATATCTCCAGTAACAGAAGTAATGGTTTTAGTTGTCGTTAACCATTATAACTCTACCATGGTAAACATATGGTGCTCCAGTTTGCTTTAAAGAATGTAAAAACTGCATATATTGCATAGTGCAATATATTTATATCATATTTAGATTTGCATATTTATATTTACAAGAATGCCATGACATTGCCATTATATAACACTATGGTTTCATTATAAAAAAACAAAACAAAAAAAACTGTGGTGCATGTCCCAAAAAGTGAAAAGTGAAAAGAAAAAGAAAAAAAAAGTACGAGTCCTTTTTGCTAGTGTTCACCATTTACTAGAGCACATGAAAACAACAGGTTTCTGAATAACACAAGCTGAAACGCAGAGCTGGACGGCTCCGATATAATGAGATAATGAAGCTGTAAGAATGTCTCTAATCCCCTTCAACTTAACGCACAATAATAAGTCTAAATATGACATATGACTCCAAAAAGAAAGCGAGAGCGAGGGCACGGCATAGTGGTGAAGAAGCGTAAATTGAGCGAGAGGAAGTGCCTTAGAGGCAATTATGATCTAGTTCCTGCCCTGATCCTGCCAATGAGTGACGGCGAACCTGTCTTGTATGTTCTTGTATTAAAGCACAAGAAAGGGTGAGAAAGTGAATTGCGAAGATGCTCACCTTGAGACTGTGTTGTCACTGCCGCAGTTGTGGTGTTGGCTGTGAGAGGGAAAAAAAAACAGGTGAGAAAGTCAGAGAGAGAGAGAGAGAGAGAGAGAAAGAGAGAGCAAATAACGATTGTGGCAAATTATTTGTTGAAAGGAGGTTCTTGGCCCTCCAGAGCTGCAGCCCTCTATATCTACTACATCTATTTTCCTGTAATTTTAGACTGGTGACACAGGAAGAGCTCGGGCTGTTATACAGACTCACAGATGTATAGAAGAAAACCACATGAGATGTGCTGCCATTATTCATAGTAGTTTTGATCAAATAAATCCTATTCATTTAAAAACATAACTCTTCATGGATCTAAACCTTTTTAAAAATAATAATAACTGAATTAGACATGAATTTGAGTGCACTATTTCTCTGTGATTAATCAAATGTGAGTGCGCTTGGCTTCAGTGCTGCTGTCTTTAATGCGTATGAACTATATAATAATTTATAAATATATTACATTTTCCTCGACATTTTCCTCGACATTTCACCTAGACTTTTGTTTGTGTTTGTTCTAAACGTTCTGGTGTTTTTCACAAAGCGCTGACCTCCCCGTCCCTCCTCAGACACACTCTCACTGGGGTCTGTTTGTCCTGTGTTTTGTAGCAGTATTGAGACGGCTAATGCTAGTGGCTATACAAGCTTTTGTATCCAACCGTGAATCGATGGTGTTTGATTTCAGCCCCTGACAAAGACAGCAGAAAAGAGGCTTTTTTCTAACACGTCCCATGTAGGTCAATTCACAGGCTTCTCCTCCTTTTTCTTAATGTGTATGTCACTGAAAAATTAGTCGCTCTAAATATAGAGCTTCAGTCAGATGTGTGGGTTTATTCACACGTGCACTTTAGCATTAACATACAGCACGCAGTTGGAAAAAAAAACTTCCAGCGTTAATACAAGAAGAGCATGTAACACCAATACAGTATGTCAATAGATTTGTAAAATCTTTTTTATTTTTATTAATGATATTGTGCTGTTAGTGACTGTAGAAGCCTATTTCTGTGGATTCGTGGGCTTCCATAAGTGCCATACCCTTTTACAATGCTACAATGTTGCAGTTATTTAGAATGTTGCTTCATGGTTGCTATGGTGTTCTCAGTTGTTTTTAGAATGTTGTTATGTGGTTGCTACGGCGTTTCTGGAATGTTGCTTATCATTTAAATGATACTTACTGGAAACTGATCTTTGTTGGAGTTTGATATCTTCTGCACAGAGAAAAGATGAACACAATTACAAAAAGCATCATCAAATAACTTCAATATGTACACACATTATCTCACATCTTTGTTGGCGTTTGCGTCACTTGCGATCATTTGGAAGATCCTATGAAAGTCATTGATCTGCTGGGAGTTGGGTTGGGTCCCGTGCAGTACAGGAAACCACCCATAATGACACACATACTCTTCTTCTCAGATGTCCATTAAATCTTTAGTTCAGTTGTCTTTTCACAGGGTATTTCCCTCTATATGCTTTACATTCTGATTTGTTTTGTTCCACCAGGATTGATTTTGATTATTGTTCTTTTAGAGCAGATGTTTAAAGATGGTGATTTAATGCTTTCTGGTGTGGTGGTTAAATCTTGGTAACTGAAAAGTTGCTGGTCCAGATCCCACAAGGAGTCTTGACCATTGAATGATTTAAAGGACCTGCATTTGTTACTACTGTAGATTTTTATATTTTTGAGATTGGTCTGTGTGTCTCAGTCCACTCTTTACTCTTCGCAAACCAAGGTTTTCCAGTGTAATACATTTTAAACTGTAATTGATTGCGATCAAAGCTGCATTTTCAGCAGCATTACTCCATTCTTCAGTGTCACATGATCCAGATTTTCTGCTCAAGAAACATTTCTGATTATATTTCTGTGGAAACGGCCATACATTTTATTTTTCATTGTTATGAATAGAAAGCTTTTATTTGAAACACCAATCTTTTGTAACATTTCGTATCATTGGAAACAAAATGTGTTGTCACCTCTGATTAATCCTTAATGAATAAAAGTTTTTTTTTTCACACAATGTTACTGTCTTTACTGTATTTTTGGTCAAGTAAACGCAGGAGCTGAAGAGAGTTGTACAATCTTTCCTTAACTTATATAGTTCAATTTATTTGTAAAGGCAGCCTTTATGCAATTTTGTTTGCCAAAGTGCTCCACAATTTAAAAGAAAGCATATACAAAGATTCAAAATAATAAAATCTAAACCGCTTAATGAACCAAATGTCCTTTATCAGGTCCATACACGGGTCGTTTAAGGTCTTTGCTACTGTTTTCAGCAAAGACGAAGACTTTCTATAATTTGGGAGCCCCCCAAAAATGTACTTTAAGTTTTTTTTTTTGGAAAGAGATTAGTGATATAACTTGGGGAACGTTATGAAGCGCTTTAATAACCATCAATGCAATCCTGTACTGAACCGGTAGCCGGTGGAAAGAGGATAATGCTAGACATGATCAGTGCAGCTCTGACTCACCGCTTGGAAGGAAGCTGGTGATGGCGATCAGTAAGAAGGATGCCAGCAGACAGATGAGGATCCAGGCAGCAGACGTCCAGTATCTGCGCAGACCGTCTGACACACGCTGACCGTTCATGGCAGAATAGCTCCAGCTGGACGCCTAAAGCACAGACAGACACCTTCAGCTTCTCATGATCCGTTTATCTGCGTGCTGGTTGACTTTTACCATCGCTAACTTTCACTGCAGTTGTCTCACACCACACAACCAGGCTACTACTGAGTCTGCTGGTCAGTGATTGGACAGTTTCTCCTCATAGTACGTTATGTAAAAACACACATGCACTCACAACATCAACAAATGCTCAGCCTGCGGGCCACAGGACAGACACGTATTGATATATACGAGAGCAGACCGATCGTTTGTGTGGCCTGCTGTTAATAAGCTCTCCAGAGATGTAGTGCAAATGAGTGATGCATTTTTACATGTGGATGTTTTTAGTTTGATTGTACGTCCAAGTTTGACCCGTTTTCCCAGACCCAGATAAACAGAAACACATTCAAAGCACAAGCTACTACGACAGCAAGAAGACAACAAAAAACCCAATTCATGGTCTTATTGTGAACGATCAGTTTCTGTGCATTTAGCCTCGTTTACCACATTGGAATGGAATCTCAGATCTCAGAGTAGGTTTATTATCATCAGTTTTATAAATGCAACACATTTGTGTCATTATATTCAAAGTTCATAACATTACTTTCTCTTTACTTTTCCCCGAATCCCTCCTGACCTTACGCTGGAATGCGGGCTCAGGATCTCGGCTCCGGGGGAGAATATGATATTGCGCGGCACAGATAGTGAACATTCCGGGCCTTGGGCGCACAAAAAGACATTTCTGCTGTCTGTGGTCGCCATCGTCAGCGGCTAAACGCTGCTTCCTGCGAATCTGTCACTGGGACCGTCCTGAACGCCCAGGCACCGATGACACCGCTGGGGCGCCTCTCGGGTGCGGAAGGGGGGCAGGTCAGCGTTTAGCCCTGGTTACCTGGTTAGACCTGAGAACCTGGGTTATCCTCGTTAACTAAAACCATAACAAATATTTTATAGTTTATTATTTAGTTAGTTTAGTTATAAAATAAATATACTGAAAAAAAAAATTAAATGAAGCTAGTGTCCAGGGCAGTATTGCCGTTTAACTTGACATTAAAATAGCTAAAACTGAAATAAAATTAATTTAATATACACAGACATTTTTTGAAAACAACACAAAACTGATAGAAATGCACAACAATATTATTAAAAACCTGAATTAAGTTTAACTTGATTTATTAAAATAACTAAAACTAAAATAAAAACTTATAATAAATTAAAAAAGGAATATAAATGACAGAAATGCATATTTAAAAAAACATTTACATAATGAAATAATTATTTAAAAAAAAAAAAAAAATATATATATATATATATATATTTGATTTAATCTAATTGTAATGTCAAATAATTAAAACCAAAAAAGAAAATATATATATTAAAAAGCAAAAATCTAATAAAAAATGACAAAAGCACAACATAATGACTAAAACAAAAATTAAAATGATAACCATTAAAAAAAATAAAAATAAAAACTATGAAAGTATCAGTCAGCAGTTGGAATAAATGGATGTTCAAAAGGAAAACTGTATTTCTTTTGATATTTTTCTCTTCCACAAACACCTCAAAAGTCAGAAACCTTGCAACAAGCACAAAGCAGCCAAAATATAATCGAAATCTAAACCTCTATCTGACAGCCACAGAAAGCACCTCCTCACCGGGCAAGAATACAATCCCTTTCGCATTCGCTTCCTTGCATTTGAAGAGCTAAAACCCCACGCTCAGATCGTGCCGCCAATTAGCTGCTGAGAACTTTCTAACGCGAGCCTGCAGACAAAATGGTGCGGTTGTGAAGGCCTGAAAATAAATCTAGTCACCAATATTATGTTTTTCAATACTCCATTCATGGCTGAATGCAGCATGGATCCACGAGGGAATAATGTTGGCTTTTGTGTTGCCTGTGTTTGCCCTCCCTCTCTCTCCTTCTCACGCTGACAGATCCTAGGCGCTCGCGAAAATACCCCGAGATAAACCCGGAGAGGACTGTCATCTCGCTTTTGACTTCAAACTGGATTTTGATTTAAATTCACAGTCAAAAGATTGACTTTGATTGTTTTCTTGTTTCTGATGTCCTTTCTTTTCAGTTGAGAAACAGGTGCGTCTGGTGAACATGAAGTCTAGATCATTTGTATTTAAAATAACTTTCTTATTATATTTTATAATTAACTTAAATATGTGTGATAGAAAAAAAAATAATAATAATAAATATTTATTTATTTAAATATATGTATTTATTATACAATATAGAATGTTGTATAAAGCAATCATTTCAATAATTTATTAAATTATATAATTTTATAATGTAAGATTATATAACATATGTATGCATAAAGCAATCATTTCAATAACTTTTTTCAAAATTATTATAACCAAATTTAAAAATATTGTTCTTAATTGAAAATATTTCTTTTGCACATAGCATATTATGTAAATGTGTTTTTTTAAGAAGCAATAATTTCAAAATAGCAATACAAGATATTCGTTGTAAAATGATCTTAAATTGTGCCCCATAATGAGAATGATAAACATACCTTAGTTGAAAAGCAGTTTTCTTCACAGAAATGAGAAAAATAGATTTTTTCCCAACAAAAGTAGATTTTTCTATGAGTATTTTTCTCAAAACAGTCCACTGTTCTTTATGTTCAGATGGCTTGCAGCTCACAGGACGATTCTCCAGCTCTCGGAGGTAAACCTTGGCTGGGAAAAGAGAAAAAGCCTAGTGTATCCGGCTGAAGAGCCACGAGGTCTTTCATCTCACTAACCTTGTGAGTCTATAAGTACCTGGCAACTCCAGAACGTGTTACGTAAAAACAGAAAAGAAAAGACATCAACAATGTATGTTAATGCGCTGACACCTAGTCCTGCCTGGTTTATGTGAATGAAGAGGGAAAGGGAGGAGGAAAGAAGACAACACTGAAAGCCGGCCCTTCACAGCTATCCCAGCATCTCTGGTTTCAGCTTGCGCTCACCAAAGGTGCAGTTTATCCACAGAGCTTTCGCATAATCACTGCCTAGCTTTCGCATTTTGCATATAAAACCACATTTTGGATCTTTATTATCAGGCTTTAATGTTCTGGCCATGAGACTCGTCCTGGTCCTCTGCTGAATCAACAGAGTCCGGCTGCAGACATGACTCATTGCAGTTTCAATTATGAGCCATATATTATACATACATATATATATATATATATATATATATATATTGTTTTTAATCCACAATGTTATTTAAAATAAGAGAAATAGTGAATGTAAGATACTTTGTAAGATAAATATTTTCATTTAATACCAGATTAATATCCATTTATAAATCGCATGTTCACGCAGGATCACGGTTAAAATGAATGTAATCTACGTCCTTCCAGCTGATGCAGATGTCAAAACCAAATTCAAGGTCTACAATCTAAATAAATGTCTTTTTAAAGATGTTTATTTAATTTATAGGAGTGAAGGCTTTCAGCCAAAAAAACGAAACAAAACCAAACCAAACAAAATCAGCGCAATATTTTTAATACTGACTGCATTAAAATCATTCCATTTATTAATACAAAATTGTAACATAAACTAATGAACTAAACGTGATGCAATTGTCAGTCATGTACTGTATATGAATGAAACAAGAATGTGATTATGTCATGGCACATAACATAATATAATGTATTTATCATCAGAAAATTATATTTATTATAGCTTATTTAAATAAGTTCCACTGATTCTACGGAATCTGAATAAAACTATGATTATATGATATATAATACTTAAAAGAATAGGTTATTCAAAAAATTTGCTGAAAATGTGCACCCTCAGGCCAGTCATGATACGGTTTCTTCATCAGATTTGGAGAAATGTAGCGTTACATCAGTGTCTCAGTGCTGGAAGCTCTGCAGTGAATGGGAGCCGTCAGAACAGCTGAGAAAAACATCACAATAATCTACAGCACTCCAGATCTTTTCTTTTCTTTTTTTTTTTCTTTTTACCTATGAGGTCATGTAATTTAAGATCACTGAAATAAGAACAAAAGGATGAATTATTATTTAATGCGGAAGTTAGGGAATCCAGGACATTCCTTGATTCCAGATATCACACTAGTTCCTGGATTACATTTTGACTTTCCTTTTGTGTAGTTATCGGAAACTTTGTACATTTTTGTTTCCTGATTTGACATAATCTGATGTTTCATAAACACTAAAGTAGAATCAGTCCACATGTACAGCAGTTTACACTGTCAAATGACTCGTACATGAGACATCATTTTGACTGATTGATAAAGATAGGAGACTTTTAATTAATAACCAAAAATATTTTAACTTGTGCAGTGGTCAGAATTGTGAGATAAAAAGTCACAATTAGTATTTTTTAAATTTTGATGTCCTTTGGCATGAACCAGCTTCCATACTGTAGATACCTATATATTATTACAAAAACAAAAAATTCTGATTGGCCTCTTTACATGCCAATCAGTCTCCTCTTGTCTAAGTAGGCGGTTCTTGGTCTGAATTAGCTGCAGTGTTCTGCAGAGCCAGATAAACGTCTGGCTCTGTGAGAGATGCACTAAACTCTACAGGCAGCTAGATGCTCGTCTGTAGTGTTCGTCAAATGACAGGCAGGAAAATTGTTGGTACAGCACCATTGGCAACGCCGGTGCCACTTGGACCCACAATGTCCTGAAGAGTAGTTCCCTTTATCCCTGGGTGGCCCGTCCTCTACTTTGCTTGTCATCAGGTTTGGTGGGGGCCTAGACCGGCAGGGCGGTGGCCGGGTGTAGGCAGCAGCTGCACACCAAGCAGAACGGCCCCAGTCTGCTTCTGAACTCTGGGACACAGGAGCATTCAAGAAGCTTGTCGATCAGAGCCGACATGTGCCTACAAGCCCGGGAGGGGAGCACAGGATCTCCCTGCCCAGCGGTAGCAGTGCTAGCAACCGATCCACTGGGGGAACCCCCATATACCCCCTAGCTGCACCGCTGTCAAGGGTGGTGAAGGTGGAAGAGCCACCAGATCGGTTTCTGGCAGTGAAAGGTGCCGTCCACGTTCTGGTGAGCTCTTCATACACTTCCGGGTAGAAAGGTCGTTCTGGGTCACGGGAGCATTCAAGAAGCTTGTCTTGTCTCTCTCACTCACGTCAGCCATGCTGGCCGGAATTTAGTCTCCAGAACCTTTTCACTCTTCCGATGCAGCAATCGACATCCGGTCATCCTTGCGAGGGTCCAGACTGTTGCACTCGTCCGGCTGTCTCTCGCCAGGGGGAGCCCTAGATCTGGGCAGAGGAACAGTTACCCCGCCCCTTTGCAGTGTGGTCCGCAGCTCAATGAGAACATGACTCATCCATTAAAGCAGGGGTGGGGAACCTTGGCCCTCATCCTGCAAGGTTTCCATGTTTCCCTACGCAAATTAACTAGTGATTGTGCAGAACTTCAGTGGCTGATGGATCCATTTGATTTGAGTCAGGTGTTGTGAAGCAGGGTTGTATGAAAAACTTAGAGGACTGCGGCCCTCGAGGACCAGGGTTCCCCACCCCTGCATTAAAGCCACCTCAACGCGCCTCAAGGCATGAGAGGCAGTGATCGTGACCATCACCTGGCTCCAGGTAACGACCACATCCAGAAACACATGAGCATCTTTAAAAAGACGTTCCACCCATGAGCTTTTTACTCTTTTAGAAAAGCTGTTTTAGTGTGCTGAGGCGCACAGGGGTTAGCCGCTTGCACACAACAGAGGGTAGTGCAACCTGATGTGGCAACCCACTCGACACTGGAACACCCACTGCCGAAGACGCCGTCATCATGTGTGAGTTTCAACGATGTATTAAATTGTGCTCATATTTCCCAAAACCAAAGTCAGAGATCTCAGTATGAATTCAAACATTTCTCATTTATATATTTATCACATTTTATAGCTTCAAACATTTAAGGCCAAATATCACTTATCTTGCACCGAATTTTGATTTTGTTACTAATTTGAAATATGTTATTTAGATGTGAGTGTGACAAATTGTTTTTGTGATTTTATCATTCAAGTAGACAGATGGAATAATCTTGTTTATATTTGCTTTCCGGTGCATCACTTATTGCAGAATTTAGATTATAAGCTATGGTTTGTGTTTAATTCCTGTCCAGGTTGACAACTGGTGCACTTCTGTCCACATAACCCCACAGGGCAGTTTTAAGCTGCAATGCATCCTGGGAAGGTGTTCAACATAAAATTGTTTGTTCAGATGATTTCAGTTGGGAAAAATTTTTTTCGGACAAATACTTGATTATATAGGTAAAGTCAACAATATAACTTTTGTAAATAATATATTTGATAAAACAACATCATAAACAATTTTGTAAGTTGCTTTATAATGGTGTGTCTGCATCTGAGAACTAAACCTTTTCAGTGAATTAGTTGAAAAATTGAACTGCATTTTCAAATATTTTTTATGCAAATATACAGACAAATATTGAAAGCAAAAGTTAAAATAAAATAGTTTTATTTTATTGTATAGCCTAGTCTAGACTAGTGTGTGGGCATTTAGGGCCGGTTTCCCTAACAGGGTTTAGGACTAGTCCTAGATTAAAATAAATGTTAAGAGCTGTCTAAACTGGAAAAGGCTTGCACTGAGATA
>JAUCMS010000095.1:25101364-25123835 GCA_032357445.1 Enteromius radiatus | reverse complement strand
GGGTGTGTGTTCACGGTGTGTGTGTGGTTGATCACTTCTCACTGCTGTGTGTGTGTGCGCACTTGGATGGGTTAAATTTAGAGCACAAATTCCTAGTATGGGCAACCATACCTGGCCACATGTCACGTCCTTTCCTTTCTATATTTTATGATAGATTAAAAGGTGAGTGCACAAAAGATAACAACCCTAAGTTTTTCCAAATGTCACATTTCAACACTTTTAAAACTTAGGAAAGTTTCACTAAATTATAAAATATTGAATTATTATCATTATCAGCCTTAAAATAAAGTTTGAAGTCATGCATGTAAATATGAAAGTTGTACTGTCGCCGGGTGTCCAGCAGCGGGCGCTGTGTGCTCATTAGATCTCTGCTGTCCAGAGCCGCAGCCGGACATTGATGTGGTTCACTGAAGCAACTGGTGCTTAAGACGCGTTTGCATCGACAACAGCAAACAACGAGTAATATCGCGCTGACGCGGTTTCTAGAGGATTAGTGCGAGTCTTTCGGAGGTTTCCAGTCAAACGGAGCAATATATGAAGCGCATCTTGAAGTTTTCGTGAGGAGGAAGGTCGGTGTTTATATCTCGCTCGTTTATTCCCTCATTAAAAGTCTCTGTGGATATATTGACACGCGTCTGAGAAGAGACTTCTACTGTAGCATGATATTTAAATGCTTTGTTTTAGGGACACGCGATACATTGTATCATTGAGTTTCATCGCGTTTGCGTCATTGTATCATTTGTGGCTGTGTGTTACTGTATCATTGTGTTTATGCGTCGTAAACAATCAAACCAATATTTTCTCTGCAGGTTTTCTGAGGGACAGAGTGTTTTCGGCGTCTTGTGATACGTAGGTGAGATTCAGCATGCATGTTACATTCTCATGTTTAACATCTTTTTGTGTGTGTAGAAGCAACACTTGGAATACATGCCTTCATGTCCCCAAATATATTTACAGAAAAGTTGTACTGTCCCATTACACACACCCAGTCAAAAGATTTCACACACTTGTTTCTCAAATTCCTTTATTGTACAGGTTAAATATTTGAAACGGGTTCCTAAAAAATAAATTTTGTAGCATATGCTCAAATAAAAATATTTACTTACATTGGTGTTATTTTATAGGCTTTATTATTGTAAAACATGAAATTAATCATAACAGGGTGTGTTCAAACTTTTGACTGTCAGAGGTTTTATTGTTTGTTTAGCATGTTTAGTTTAGCTTGTTCAAGCAAGGACAGTATTGGTGCATTCTTCAAAAAGCTTTATATTTAATAGTTATAATTGCAACATCAGGAGCTGTCACTTTGGTCAGAGCGATATTTGTTAATATTTGTTAATATCAAGAGTTAATTATTATATTATTATTTTTTTGCAATTTATAAAGTAAACTGCAATGTTATATATTCTATCGTACATGTACACCACTGTCATATTTTGTACATGCAACTTAGCTAGTTCTTTTGTAACTGAAATATATCTATAATTTTAATAATTGCTTCCAATGCAGATGCTGCATCTATTTTGTCTGCAGTATTTACTCAGTGACATGCCACACACTTTTTTTTTTCCTGGATATGACCTTGCTGGGATTTCTAAGTTGCCTATAATGTCCAGGTTTTGGTTTGGTTACTTTGATTACTTTTCCAAGTAACTGATAAAGCAGTACAAGAAAAGTTATTTAAAATAATTTATTCCAGTTAGGCTTTGTTGTCCCATTTAGGCATTTGTATGTGCATTGGAAACATGATATTACTGTAGTCTATGACTAAATATGAACATGCATTTCCACCTCTATCAATACCAGTCCAACAAGAAAAGTTAACAGAAAACCATCATTTACATAAACATTTGTTTTATTTATTTTTTTTAACTATGTAATCCAGAATAGCAGCACAGCTGAAAGGTTTATTTGAGCTGCTGTATGGACAACTCTACAGACATGAAGTTACATTTCATGTTTGCCAAAAATATAACTATAATTAATATTATAAAAACAACCAAGCAAGCACAACTCAGGTCTGAATTACCAATGTCAAACGATTAACCCTGATTAATCAAATCCAGAATAAGGTTTTGTTTACATAATATATGCATGTGTACTGTGTGTGTGTGTATTTACATGTATATTTTTATATTCATATTTTGTATATAATATTTCCTATATAAATGTAACATGTTTTTCTGAAATATATGCATGCATATGTATTTATATATATATATATATATACATGCATGCATAAGGTACATTTCACCAATGCTGCATAACAGCTTTCTGAACTTTGCTGATAGTCCTCTTTCATCTCTGCTCTTTTCAGTTGGCATGTTGGATTGTGTGTGCATGCTGTCTGCTATATAACATCGCCACTTTCACCCCACCTGCATGCTAATTCTGTGTGTCCACCATTAACGCCATCATGGGCAAAAACTCTGATGACCCCCCGATTCTCTCCTCCAAGAAGTGCCACAGCTGCAAGCATGACTCCGGCTCTGATCCGCGGCGGGACGTGGAGCGACTCCGCACGGCGTTAGAGGTGGAGCGCAGCCGAAACCAGCAGGCCCATCGGCGCTTCTCTCTGGAGCTGCGGAGGCAACGGGAGGAGGCCCGTGAGGAGCGGGAGCGAGCTCTGAGGGAGCTGACCTACAGACACGAGCAGCAGAAGACGCTGGAGCTGCTGAGGCAGCGGGAAGCTCTGGGCCGGGAGCGTGCGGCCGAGGTCCGGCGTCTGCTGCGCTGGCGGAGTCAGGAGTTGAAACGCACCGAGAGCTTGACGCTCAGGCAAACCCAAGAAGTTCATCGTCAGCTAGCGGATGAGATCTCGGGTGGATCTGCTTTTCACGGTCTCAAACCTGGATGTAACGGCAACGGTGCTGCGTATCGCAAACTCGAGGAACTCTTAAAGACTCTGCTTGCTCAGTCAGATGGACGCCAGGTGGCTGTGCTTCGCCGTCTCCAGCAGGAAGTGGAATTAGAGAAGAGCTACTTCCTGTGCCACCTGCTGGAAGCCCATAGTGGGACGTCCTGCGTCGTGAAACGATCCAGAGCGAGGTCGAAGAGTTGTGTGCATCTGCTCCCGCAAAACCACTTAGATTCCTGTAAGGAAGGAAAACTCGCTCTGTTCCGGTCTCGTTCGCTGTCCCAGACGTCCCGAAGCGATTCTTCTCAACCCATGAAGAAAAAAAAGAAGCAGGACTGCGAAACGTCTCTCCTCAGCTCGTCTCCAACTGAGGATGGAGATCTTCTAGAGGATTTACCTGAGCCGTGCTCATCTGATGAAGTATTGGAGGAGTGCTCACCATCCAGATGTTCAGAGGACAATATGGATGATCTGGTAAGAACTGCATTTTTGTTGTTTTGTTCTTCAGGCTTGCCCTGAATGTTCTCTTAAAGGTGGCATAGAAAGCATTGAGAGAATATTTTAAATTGTTGTCTGATATGTACATAGAAGGTATGTAGCTTAGGTAAGGGGAAAAAATGCCCAGACACGGTTTTCCAGGTCCATTTCAGAATCAGAATCAGAATCAGAATCAGTCTTCAGTGTTACATCCTTCAGAAATCAGTCTAGTTCGCTGATTTGCTGCTCCAGAAACATTTCTGGTTATAATCAGTGGCGAAAACAGTTGCGTTGCTTCATATTTTTTGTGAAAATTATTATTATATTAAATTTTTTCAATATTTGAATTGAAAGGAAAAACATAAATTTTTTTGTGTCTTTACTATCACTTTTCCGAATATAAAAACATTTATTTATTTATTAATTTTAATATTACTGACTCCAAATGTTTTATTTCTAGAGTATATTATGTATCTTTGAACCACAAATAGTTTGTGTGGGAGTGAGTTTATCAGAGCTTGTGTGGTTGTGTCCTTCCACAGATTTGTATCGACTCGCACATCCTGCAAACAAAATAAGCATTAATTGATGCTGTTTGGATCTTGCTTGCAGAATCTGGAATTAGATTCAGCGTATAAAGACCAATCGCTTGGCACATTTCGGCAGAGCTGCTGAGTCTTTAACCTTCTTTAGATGTGATCGATTGTGACAGTGAACATCATCAGTCAGGAAGTGTTCCCTAAACAGTCAACTTTACTGTATTTCTGCATTATTCTGGGTCTTTAAAGAAATAGTTCACCCAAAGGTGAAAATGAGCTGCAAATGTGCTTACCCTCAGGCCATCCGATATGTAGATGAGTTTGCTTCTTTATCAGATTTGGAGAAATGTAGCATTGCATCAGCGTCTCAGCAATGGGTGCTCTGCAGTGAATGGGTGCCGTCAGAATGAGAGTCCAGATAAAAACATCACAATAATCCGCATGACTCCAGTCAATCAGTTAACACCTGGAGCACCCAAAAGCTGTGTGTTTATAAAAGAAAAAACAAATCTTTAGTATA
Organism: Enteromius radiatus; assembly: GCA_032357445.1. Classification (NCBI taxonomy): domain Eukaryota; kingdom Metazoa; phylum Chordata; class Actinopteri; order Cypriniformes; family Cyprinidae; genus Enteromius; species Enteromius radiatus. The sequence continues at coordinate 25,119,442 of JAUCMS010000095.1, read as the reverse complement.
TTTTTTAAAATCAAACCATTGTTATCTGTGATGTTGCTTTTTCTACTGGTTTTAGTAGAAAAAGAAAAATACATTTTTGGTATTTATTGCTTTCATTAGTAGTTTCCTTGCAATGCATGCATCGCTATTGCTTTTCCTCATGCACATTGTTTTACAGTCCACAGTGAATTTTTGACTCTTCAGAATAAGTTTTAAAAAAAAAATCTATTTTTATTGTCTAATGCAAACCATGAGGAGAGAGCGAGTGAATGTGCTATGAATAATTCAGAAGTACAGAGAATAACAGTCTGCTGCCACAGTGAACCGCAGACTAAACTGTGTTGTTCTGTCTTCAGAATTGATGTTTTTGTGTGCCCTGTGCTTGGAGAGAAACGGATAGTGGCTAAAAGTTGAAACTTTGGACACTGAACAGTTGTGCAAGGGCTCTTATGATGTTTAAGCTCTGGATTATAGGATCTTGGTTCAATGAAAGCACCAATTATTTTTTTTAATCTAATTCTCACAGGCTATATAACAATGGTTTAGCTAAATTTTATCTTATATAATGATGATTATGTGCACATTTTAGGTCTAGAGATTTGACATCTGATTACAAATGCTGAAATATTTTTTTGTAATTTTGGAACTTATTTAATTTCACTTAGTTGACAAGGCAACATTTTTAATTTTCTGTTTTAAGGATTTTGCTTTAAACGTTTGTTAAGGTGTGGTAATTTAGAGAAATATTGAGGTGCGCTCATAAATGAAGTTGAGAACCCTTACTTACCCTTAGAATAAAACAAATCTCATTTTAGAGTTCATATTTCATATTTCTGTCTTTTTTTTTGTAAATTGTAAGTCGTAAACTCAGATTTGCAAAATATAGTTAGGATTGTGAGAGATATCTTTGTGGTGCTGGGAAAAACTAAAAGAGTTGAGAAGTAGCAATTCAATATTAATTTTTTATCGTGGCAGAAAAGGGCTTCCATATCTACTGTACTAGAGCGTCAGTTTATGAAGTATTGTCTGTAAGAGTTTGGCCTGGAAAGTTTTCAGTGTTGAATAAATATCTGATGTCCTCTGAAGGATGCTGGTTCCTAAACTTTGTAGGAAGTGCAAATACATGTTAACCACGTTGTCCACTGACCTTTCTGACCTTCCTGCAAACTGCTCAGATCTTACGAAAGCTTTGAGGTCTTGCTCGATAGCTTTTGTCTTAAGCTTTATGACAAGATCGGAGAACTAATTTTTGTATTAAATATGTAGGCGACTTCATTTTAGTTTCTTGCAGGTCCACTTTTTGCAGTAAACATAATCCGCAACTAATGAATTCATTAGTATAATGTGTGCATTCATGTCTGTGTTTGTGGAAGTGAGCGATAAAGTTAACGACTGTTTAAATGAGTTTATAGTCATTTAATTTGAGAGTGTTAATATCATGTCTGTCAGAGAGACTGAAGGACACAGCCACACAAGTTAATCACATTACAGGAGACAGTTGATGGTTAATTAGATCATTTTTTTTGGTCACTGATGTCTCTAATTGTACACTGCCTACTGTTCAGAGAAAGAACGTGTGAAGTAGCATGCAATAAGCAATGAGAAAGATTTAAAACGGTGGTATGCTTCATATTGTCACTTGACCTCACAATGTTGAATGTTTAATTACTTTAGAGTTTTATGCATTTTTGTGGGCAAAAAATTGTGCATGCTTTAATATTTTCAATATGCAATTGTGCCCAAGTATGCATATTGTATTCTGCTTCTATTAAAGGTAATGGTGTGGTATCATACATAAGCTATGTGTTTGTGGTGCTGTGAATGACCAGATGAGAACAAATAACAATTCAGGTGTGATTTGTGTCAGTTGAGCAGTGTGCTCTTGCATTTAGCATCTTTAGCATTAGGTTAGTATAATCTGATCTGTTTAAGAAAGACTTTAAATAGCTTTGAATATACTATGGTATTGTAGGTATGCAGTGCAGCTGGTGGGGTGTAAGAAGCCACTGACATGTGGGTGGTGTGTGTGTTTATTTTAAGAATATACACTACCACTCAAATGTTTGGTAGGAGTTTTGGAAATAAGTATTTTCTTCTCACTAAGGCTGCATTGATTAAAATACACTAAGAAACTGGAAAATGATTACAGTTTGAAATGGCTTTTCTGCTTGAATATACGGTAAAATCAAATTTATTCCTGCGATTTTAAAGCAGAATTTGCAGCATCTTTCTCATACTCCAGTCTTCAGTGTCACATGATTCATATTTTTGTGCAAACCATGATCCATTCTTTTTTTCAAGATTGTTTGATGAATAGAAAGGCATTGTAAATGTCTCTACTACTGCCACTTTCAATTAATTGCATGCATCCTGGCAGATTCCTTCACAGATCTATTTGACGCAATGATACATTTGATTAAATATTTATGAATCGTTAAATAGATCTGGAGCCAATTCACCAACACAAGTTTTGTTATCAGTATTTTTGGTCGGTGTCGACATTCACTGCAGTGTAGTGATTGTTGTTTTGCGGTGGCGTGTTGCTTATGTTTTATTTTAGGCTAATAGAGTAGCTGGGGTCTGTTTTTGGCATAACTGGGTCACCCCCTCCATTCCCTCCCAAAACTGGTGCGAGGTTACACAGAGCAGCTCTGAATTATTGATATTAGCTTGAGATCAACCCAAACAGCAGTGTGACGGCGGCAGACGCACATCACCGACATGACAAAGACACGATTGAGCATTCATGTGTTTCAAGATGTTTCGTGCTGGAGAAAATAAAGCCACCGTGTGTCTGGAAGACCTGCTTCTGAACTTCATGTGTCTATTGTGAGGTTGTTGTCAAGTTTTTTTTGGTTTTATGGAATCATCAGTGACTGGTTAATGAGACCTAACTCTGGTTTTGCCTCGTTCTTTCTCATCTTTTTCACCCCAGTGTAACATGGGGTCTTTGAAGTCAAGTTTTAAGGATTAAGAAAAACGTGTATGTATAGCTACATTCACACACAGATTAAATAACCTTAATAAACCTTATACACATAAAAAAAAAAACAAAAGCCAATAAAAACCACAAAATTTTAACTTTTATTAAAATGAAAACAGAAAATCTAAAAATAACAGCCAATCCAAAATATTAATAAAAATAATCTCAGTCATACTAAAGTAACACTGGTGTAATCCAAGTGTTTCATTTTTATTTGTTTGATATAATTAATATTTAATTTAATTTTGTTATATCCATTTTACATTTTTATTTTAGTCCCATTTCATATTTAGTTTTAAATGCAATACAGTATTTTAATTTCTCCTTTCTTCTCACCAGATCACATTCATTGGTCTCTCCAAAATTAAATTTGTTCATTATTTTGTCCATAACACCAATAAGTTGAGTCAATTTTATTTATATAATGCTTTTCACAATACACATTTTTTCCAAAGCACCTTGACAGAAGATAATGGTGTCAATGTTTAAAAAAAGTCCAATATCTTCATGCCTTATAGTCATATTTATGAGATTAGAGCTGGACGATAATATACATTGTGTGGCGAAACATGCAATTAATCAGTTGAGATTTGTGACATCGTATATTGCCTTATGTGAGTGCACTGTAATTGTGTGGAAAAAGTTTGATAGATAACATGTCCTTATATTTATATCTCTCTGTATGGTGCATGAGTCAGCTTATTTAGACTATTTGGCAAACCTTCACTGCTGATCTCATTTTCCTCCCTGCTTAAGCCAAGACACTGATGATAAATCTCTTATATATTGGAAAGAAAAGCAAAACCTCTCGTGCCTGTGCTTTTGCTCTTGGTTTTGCATTGAAGATCTAAATTAGGACGCGTCCATCCTTCATGCTGTTCTGCGCCTGAACATCCAATTAGGAAATCTATTTCAAAAACTTAAAAGAAATTGGGATCAGTTGGGACGTCTAATGAATTCCCTCAGTATTTTTTTCCTTGCATGAGATGTACCTCCCGACCAGTAAAATCCATCTGAATATAAACTCATAGTAATTGAAGAGGCAGCCACGAGCACCGCAGCAACCCCATGAAATTGTGCCTCTTTGTGTGAAGACCTGACGTCTAATGAGATGTTAATGGAGCGCGTGTTTTACCTCAGACACACACGTACGGGGGGTTTTCATCGGCCTGAGTCGGGTTCTCCTCCCCGCGAGGGTATACTCTATCTCTGTGTGTGTTTGCTCAGTGGAGAGGCAATTAGCGCAGCGTTTTTCCATACGAGAGCGAGCCAGTTGAACTCCACAGAGGTGGATAGCATTGCAGGATAATTAGATTTAAAACCACTGGGGTTTTCACTATTTCTGTATGTATTTGTCTGTCTGTCTGTCTTCAAATTACACGACTTCCGTAATTGTAATTATAATTATAATTATTAATATTTTAAATCATATTTTTAGATATTCTGTTTTAATTTAAATTTTAGTCATAATTTAATTTTTACTATTTTGTTTTGTGTTGTCACTTATAGTTGTTCTTGTATTTGTTTATATATATATATATATATATATATATATATATATATAAAACATTTGACTTTTTGGGTATAATTTGTCACAGTTTACTTTTATTGTTACCTGAATAAACAACTAGTAAAAAAAACAAAAAATAGAAAAAAATTATATCTGGAGTCTGAATATACTATATATAGCCTATATAATATTTATTTTATTCAAGTAACAAAAATTATTTTTTTTAAATGATTTTAATATTAGTTTTAGTTAATAACTGTAACCTTTACTGGATAGTAACTCTTTACAATAAGGTCCCATTAGTTATCATTGGTTAATGTATTACTAACATCAGCTAACAATATGCAGTACATTTTATACAGCATTTGTTATTCTTTGATCATAACATAAAACATATAGTTTTTATAACTTTTTTTTAAATTGTCAGTTCATGTCTATTAACTAATATTAACAACTTTGAATTTTAATAATGTATAATTAAATGTTGAAATACCATTAATTAAGATTACTAAATACCTTAGGCTTTAATAGTATTTCATGTTAACTGATGTAACCTTATTGTAAATTGTTATCATTTTAATTATTGGCAAGATATTAGAGGTGTCATTAGCTACAGCAGCAGAATATCAAGTGTATTTCTATATTTCCCTACACTCCTGTTTAATTCCACATTCCAGACACTGTACGTCATCACTGCCATTGTCTCTCAATGCTAATATTGGAGAAAGCGCGTGTGGCCGTCCTTTGGTCCTTTCCGTTGAGCAGCGCTGCCTCTTTGACGATCAATAGAGCAACATCATTCCAGCGTCATCTCCATGGAAACCATCTTGCTCCACCACCAGGATTGGCTCCCTCCCAGAGCCTGCTTGAGTGTGATTGGAGGACCCACCCCCTCCCTTCTCTCTCTCTCCCTTGCTCGCTCAGCCACACGCTCTCCTCCTCTTCATCTTAATGTTGTTATCTTACCAAACACACATTTAGGCAGAGCACCGAGATCCAGCGTGACCGCTGAAGCATCACTGAAAACCAGGATCGCTCCTTCATGAACTGGCACATCCGAGCTGAGGAGATGATAAGGATGAGAGGACGGCGCAATGAGCCGAGTGCAAATCCGGTCGGTGGAGAGAGAGGAAATTAAGAGACCTGTTAGAAAATAAGACGTCACCTTCTGCGTTGGCTTCAAACTGGTCTTTATACAAACCGGCTGTCTATTTTTTCAGTCTTTGAGTCTTTTGTATCAACAGCAGGAGGAGGTCGAGCAATATATGGATGACGGCAACACGCTGGGACTAAACGCCATCAGAGCTTCGTCTCACGATGTAGGATTTCATTTTGTGCTGGAAATGCATTTTTTTACAAAACGTTGACATTTCTGTGTTTTATATAATGACGTTATTTTGAGAGCTATGTACTTGATTTGAGGTGATCAAGCTTGGTAATGTCTCTTTAAGAATTTGCAACAGCTGTGCTGATTTTTTGCATTTTCACTTGCATTATTGAATTGTTTTGGGTCGTTTGATAAACGTCTTATTGCTGTGCATTTACAAGCTGGAGCAGAGGAGCTTATGATTCTCGATGAAGCGTTTCTTCAAGGCTTGGAAGATTAATAAAAAGTGTTGTTCTTCCTCCATGTCCTTAGTTGCGTACATACCCTTCTCGAGACATCCTTGAAAAACATCTTTGGGCTCATAAACGGAGTAATGCACGACTTATGCACTAGGCCAGACCCCCCCGAACCGCCTCAGCACGGTTCACCCATGCCGGAGATGAGTAGCGGTGAACCCGAGTCTCTGGCTGGACCCGGGCATCCCGACAGAGCGAAGCCAGAGGAGCGAGCGCTAGCTTCAGAAGCACTGAGCGGGATGAACCTGGGATCCTCCACTACGACTAATGGAAACGGCAGCATGACGATGCCATCCACCGTTCTGTGTAAACGGCATCATTCTCTCTACGAAGGACTTAACGGATGTGAAGCAGGGGGCTTCGGAAAGGTGCGTTTTGCTGGTCGAAAATATAGATTGTGTGCAGAATGATTGTGAGGGCCTCTTATAGTCTCTATATTATACAACCAGTTGGATCCATACTAAATTAATTATGTTTCAGGCCATTTAGTCTTTATTTAAACCTTGATTAATATAACATTGCATTGTCTTGCTCCATATTTCACTGTTCTTTTTTATTTTAACCCTTGATTAATGTAGCGTTACATTACCTTGTTGCATATTTCACTCTGTTAATACTTTCATCGTTCATTAGCAATTAATCTTGGGTATTTAGGTTTGAGATCTGTAAACCCTGAGCTGACGTTCTTGACGTTGCATATTTATGACGTTAATTATAATTGTATAATGAGGATTGTTTATGGAATATACGTGTTTGTGGTAATTCAGATAGTGTCTGTGTAATGGTTTGCATGCATTTTGAAAGAAAAGCTGTGTGAAAGTTTCTGTACTAAGCTCATGAATATTTAATGAGGAAGGTCTATGCAGTTAATGATTGGTTGACTGTTCTGGAACTCTCCGTAGTGCGGCATTCTTTCACACTTTTTTTTTTTTTTCACACCAAGTAGTGCAAACCCACTTTTAGCTTGTAAAATGTGGCTTGTCCCAGGATTAAATCCTAACCCAGGTGTGAAAATCCCTGTAGTATTTCGTCTGGTGGTTCCTGTATTCATTTGCTGTTCAGTGTTAGAGTTCAAGGTCTAGTCGTGCAGAATAGCGAGTGTTTACTGAACTGTCACTTTGATGCGTGCATCTTGTCTGCAGTGTGTTTGACAGCACCTAAATTCAGACGCAGTGAGTGACCTCAACCCATATCCACCGCTGCTGCTGCTGCAGACTCAATGTGGGACAGCGCAGGATTCACTTAATGCGGCCTCATTGAAAATCAATAGCAGCGCTGCAGATTGTCTTGTTCCTGTTACTGACCTCAGTGATCATTCTGAAGGTGTGAAGGCGTGGTTTAAGTGACCTTGACCCGCACACATGTGCTCTTTTGTCATGTAGGGCAGCAACTAGTAAATCTAGCTTAACTGGACTCTTTTAATAGAATGAAAGTAAGTATTATATAGTTTTTCCATAGCATGACAAAACATGACATCACTGACTAATTAACTGTATAATTATCTGCTTAATCTTATTGCATTTGTTCATTTATTATATTTCATGTTTTAGAGCTGCTTTTTAAAGGGAAATATTTAAGGTATCTCAAGTTTATATAGTTGCACTAAAAGCTTTATCATATTAAAGTTTTTCTAATGGTTTAACAGGGTATAGATAAGTATTATAACTTGAATAAAATTATTAATGTGATCATTAAATGCATTACAAGACATGCATTGATACTGCTTCTATAAAGGCATTATAAAAAGTTACCTAACGGTTGTTAAACTGTTAAATTGAGTAGCTTGGGAGGCTTTTTTTGTACACTGTATACAAACTATTTAAACACGGATATGCACACACAGATTATTCAGGGTTATTGTTATTCAGCTGAAGCAGGGCTGTAGTACTCGAGTCCGGTCTCAAGACGTTTTTCTATCGTCTCGGACTCGTTGCCTGTCTTTGTACAGTGTTTCTCCATCTCGACTGAGCTTTCAGTGTTGTTACGGGAAAGGATGAAGCTGATTGGTTGGTTCTTGTCACATGATCCCCGGTACACTTGCTGTTCTGAAAAGTTAGGTGTTTCTAATTAAATACGTTTTATTAACGTCTACACCTACCCGTGCCCTAAACTTACACTTTACAATAATGAAATAATAATAATAATAATAATAATTGTTGTACAGTGTGACGCTGCATTTATGTGCGCATGCCCAGTAGCGCCAAAACGAATTCATTCTATTTTTTTTTATTTTTTATTATACGTTATTAAAATACAAAAACAGTTTCAAATTTCAAATGCTAGGGGAAGGTATAAACAATTTCATAGGAAAAGTTGTGTAACATGTACTCAATATAAAGCTTCACTTCATTTTTAAATGTTATGAAACAGATTTTCTTGAGAATTTACATTTGCGTGGATATGAAATTTGACCATAAAAATTAAAAATACTAATAATAAAAAGTACTCCAGGATCTAGTTTGGAGACCCCTGCTTTTTGATCATTATAAATAATAATGCAAAATGACTTTCTTAGAATAGGAAATATGCTGTCTCTGCGTCACCTACATATCTATAGTTAGGTATGTGGTCTTTTTTTATTTCTCTTGACTTGGACTCGACAAAGCTACAGCTCTGAGCTGAAATCATACTGATTGTTGTGAATATGCTCACATAGAGCTCAGTTGTGCTGTTTTTTTGTCCAGTTTTCAAATGTCTGGTAGCTTAGTATTTTCATGTGCTTTGGAAATGTAGTAAATGTTTCCAATTAAAGACTCAAGAATTTACTCGCCCTCTCTTTTCAAACACAAACTGTAAAAATCATAAAAGTAGTCCAAGTCATGTGCATTATTTTTATCATCCGTTTTTGTGCAATTTAAAGCTTGACAAATGTGAAGGATTTGCAGAGTCATTCTTCAAAATACCTCTATTTGTGTTCTGACAACACGACAGTGAGGAAATGAGTTTTGGTTGAACAATTTCTATAAAAGGCTTTGAATTCTAAAGGCTGGAGCTCCGGGGCCAGAAATTGAAATGAGGGTTCAGAGGAAGATTGGGAGCCTGAGAGGGTGAGCTCTGTTAGAGGTGCTCCCATGGGAAGCTGGGATGGATGGATGAATAGAAAGATGGATTTTGGCTCATGCATGATTGAATTGCCCTTATATCGTCCTGACCGATTGGTGACATGCTCTCCAGCCCTGCGGGGGGCAGACACAATTCAGACACCGTCTGCTTTAAAAGGCCTTTCAGAGGACATCCAAATTATCATCCTGTCTCAGTCCGCTGTGGATCTACAGCAGCTATTTAATGCCGTGTGCTTTGTTATTCTCTTGTGTACCTACTAATTTAGTGGTGTTTTCTCTGTAGGAGTTTCCTTCAAATGTTAGTTCACTTCTTAATGAACACCACTAGTTTCTTGAGGGTTATTGTTTGCTCCTCCTGAATGTGTTTTAGGTTTTTTTGTTCATTAGTTGAATAGATCGTTCTGTCCTCATTTACACATCCTTGATGATTCTTAGATATTTAGCCGTTGATTAGCATGTTCGTGTTGAAGGAAACATCCGAGCAAATTCACTTGGCTCTTGAATGTTTCTGACGGTATCTATCGTAGTGAGATGGAGTGTGCTGGTTATTTAAAAGCATGTTTTAAGAGGGTTGATATGTGGTTATGAGGCTGTAAGAAAGTCTAATGTTACACCCCAGGACATGCGTGAACAGAACACACATGTTTTTTCTCTCTCACCATGTTTTGTTTCGTCTCCAGACTATTAATCTTCCTCTCGCACAGACGGGCGGTCTCTGAAGAAATCCCCCTCTCCATGTTTGCTGTCTTCTCCTTTAAATCTCTCACTTTATTACACGCTGAGTCTGCTCTTTCTGCTTTTGTCACTCCATCTCTCACATCCTGTTTTATTCCTCTCACATTTCTTTACTGGATCCATTTTGCTTAAAAGGCTGCTGTTAACGATGTTATTTTTGGCTGTGTGTCCCGTCCTTCATGGGCTGAATCAGTTTTTGGATGACAGACGAAGCACTTATCAAATTGATTGAGTGTATTTAGCAGATCTCAAGTAAGTGCACTTATTTCAGATGCAATACCACTATTCAGAGACACCATGCTGGGACTCTCTTCAGATATAAATGAAATCTGATTTTTGTGGGTTCCATTTCAATTAGATTTTAGTCATTGAAAAGCATGTCTTCTTATTTAAAATCAACTTAATTTGCTTTTAAATATATTAACATTTTAATAAAAATTCAGATGTTAAATACATTAGTTTTTCCTATTTTTTTTTCTTTGCTTTCTGTTTTTTAATCTAGATTCCTTGGTTTAATTAAATTGTAATAAAAAACAATTTAAGCATTTATTTATATATTTATAATAATTGGCTGATATTCTAGTAATATGCATGCTAATAAGCAACTAGTTAAGAGACCCTAAAAGAAAGTTTTACCAATTAATTTAAATTGGTAACTTTATAGTTGAAACCTTGAAACTTTTATTTTGTTCGTTCCAGCAAAATCAGTTTTTAATGACTGTATTCTGAAATTCTGTCTAACGTTTCAGCTTCAAGGAGCTCTCTACCCATTAGGGATGGCACAATACCATAATTTTCGGCTTTGGTACGATACCGGAATGTAATACCTCGGTATCAATATTAAATCAATACCATAGGTGACAAATAACCTCTCAAAAACCATGTGAACTGAAAAAAATGAAGCCCACACAAACAAAGTGGATGATCATCATAAATAGTATTTATTCATCTTGGTTAATTTTAAGTATGTGTTTGATGCATAAAGTAATGTTAACATACTAAATAGCCTTCATATATCATTTATAAATAATTACTGACCTACATTAATAAGTACTGTAATACTGTTAATGATTAATAACAAATGTTTCTTTAAAGTAATATTCAAATTCACGTTATTATTTCTCTCTGCTTCTCCCTCAGATGTTTTCAGGATTCATTCTCAGAAAAAGCTTTAAATATAAATCTCTCTCTCTTCCTCTAATGTCACATGTTTGAGCTTTTGTGTTTACTGCAACACATCTTATGTATGTGCGTTGGTCAGTTGTTAAAGTTGAATCACTATAAATGTAGTATACCGTGCATCCCTTCTTCCCATCAGACTGGACTTAATGATTTTCAGCAGCACATGTTTTTGTGTATAATATGCATCACTGCCCAGTATTTGAGTGTTTGTCTGTAGAAGAGGTCTGTGCAGATTTGCTTATAAGCATGTGCTCTGTATCAGAGCAGATATGAAACACACGTCGACACACACAGCACCTGTCAGATTCCCAAACACCCGCTGTCTGCACGGGGTGGCCAAGGTGACACTTTAGCACAGTAAATCTCTGACTGAGAGCAGACCTGACATCTACAGTCCCGTCTCACACTGACCTCGTTTATCCTAAGCATTTGAGTTTTTTGTCGTTGTTGTTGTTCACATGATTATTCTACGTTTCTTGCATCAAACTAAGCCATACTTTAGTTGTTTGTGATCCTTTTCCATCCTCATCCAGGCTGCTAGTCTCTTTTAAAGTGTGTGTGCTTGCACAAGTCAGAATAAGCATGTTGTCAGAATCTTTACATAATTATTGTGAGACACTGAATGACAATGTAATATTATTTCAACCAAATTTGGACTCTCCAAACCTTGCTTACTTACTTTCCATGGACATAAAATCACTTTTGATCCAGACATCTTAACATCTTTATTGTTTTATAAACAGACAATTTATATAGAAATATAGAAATCGTAAAGGCATATGTAAATACGGGTGGTAATGTTAATGAGCATGTGGTTGTGATCAGTGTTATTATTGTTAACCAAATTAAATAAAATTACATGAAATAAACTGAAATTATAAAAAATGAAAAAACCCAGCTGAAATATAAAAAACTTTATGAGTAAATAAACTGAAATGAAACTGTTATTAATACAGGCAATCTGTTATCTATACAGGCAAATATATACAGCATGGAATAAAAAAAGACCAAAAACCAAAATATTAACTAAAATTACAACTTTTTTTAAAATTAAAAAAAAAAATGTCATTAAAAATGTGATTCAGATAACTGAAACTAAAATAGTATATCATTGGTTTTGATGTTAATATGCTATTTGATTTTTAGGACGTTTTCTTAATTCTTTATTTCTTTGTTTAGTTTTAAAATGAAATAAGACCTGCACATGTTCTTGACCGGTTCAGTGTTATTCAGTCACATGGTACACACTTTTATTTACAAAACACTAAATCCCATTTGCAATGATAAAAGCCTGTTATAATCTGTAATTCTGGCAAATCTTCTTAAGTGTCTTTTGCTGTTTTAAAATATCAATAATATCAGAATGGGTAGAGCCCTTTGAGAACATGAGCAATCCTGTTATCTGATTAATAGCACTGAGCTGTAAGACACCTCTGGGAGACCGTGTGTGTGTGTGAGGAGGTTTTGAAGGAGATGTGAACCCTTTATATATCGATCCGGATTCTCTCTTCTCCTCCATACTCTGCTTCTCTGCTGGAGCTCTCGGAGAAGATTGATTTCAGCTTTTCCAAAGACTTCTTCAGTCTGACATGACAAGAAATAGGTTTTCTTTTAAAGAGCCCTTGAATGATCTTGACAGCAGGACGTTTTCAGCTCAGTTTAGAGCCAGAAAACAAATACCCACTGTAAAAGCAGCAAATTGTCCTCCTCCGTTATCTTCATGGAGATCAGGAGTTTAGTTCAGGACAATGTCATTTGACTTCTGAACAGGACGGTGACTGGTAATGAGTCATGTTTAAGGTCGTATCGAGTTTCTGCTCACATTATTGTAGGCTGTTTCTTGCTATTTTGGGTCTGCGCTGTGGGACGTTACATGACGGGAGATCTGTTACTAGGGATATTTGAGGCTTGTGTCCTGGTTTTTAGCTAAAACTAAATGGCCTCAGTCTTTAAACCTGTGTCTCTTCATGTAGCGTGTTTAGCGTTTTTTTAAATCTTGATTTCTTGTGTTCAAAAGTGAAAAAAGTATAATAATGAATAGTTATTTTTACAGAACATGCTACAGTAAAAACCTGTAAAAAAATAAATAAACTGAAATCTAATGAATGAATGAAGCATTTCTATAGATAAAAATGCTAATAAAAATGATACAGACTTTTTTAGAGTGGAAAACCATAAATTACTCATTCAGTTTAAGCTAAAGTAACAAAATAAAACTTAACAAACTTAAATCTTAACAAAATTGTGTAGACATATTTAACAAAAACTTTAGCAAAAACAAAAAAAATGTTACAGTATAAACCTTTTATTTCATACCTTTTATTTATTTCATCTTTCAAAAATATTTATGTAAATTTACCAAAAAATACTGTACATTTTTTTGATGTAGAAGCTGTGATTTTAGCATAATTTCATTTGATGAAATTTTATTCAGTTTATATTTAATGGATTTATATATTATTATTATTTTAGCATCAGTATTTTATGGACACTAATGATGATTCACTGCATGGGTTTCTATTTTTTATATGTATTATTGTGTAGGTACAAAGCAGGTTTTGATATCAGTTCAGGTTAGAGCTGCACAATTAATCGTAAGTCCGGGTATACTTCAATTTCCGCATTCCATTCCGTCTCGAGCCCAACCGCGTCCGCGCAGCTTTGGAAGTATACTTAATCGTGGATGAGTGTGGACAGAAGCAGCATGGAAGCGTGCGTATGCAGAGCAGGAGCAGTGGCGTCTTTTGCGCGCTCAAGTCCATTATTTCAAATGTAGATGCGCACGCTCACAATGGAAGCGACTGCAAGCTTGCTGCAAGCGCACCGCGGGTCATGTGACAAGAACCAACTAATCACTTCAACCTTTCCCGTAACAACATTGAAAGTTGAAAATTTAAAATAAAGCAATAGTTGGTCAAAGCTGTACAGGGAAAGGCTGAACCACAAGTTGTAATGCAGTAGGCTAGATTGAATAGGCTATATTACCTTAATCTTTCGTTTATCAGCCTGTAAAATCAGCTTGGAGGTTCAAATGGACTCACTATTCTAATGCAATTTTCACATGTGTGTATATATATATATATATATAAAAAATTTTGAAAATTGCATATAAATATTATGTAATATAATATATTTGTTTCACATTATTCACATCGATAATTACTAAACAAACTATACAATGGACATATCTAGAAAATTTTAATTGTAGTATCAGATATGTTAATCTTTTAAAATGTTTAATGGTGATCTTTTTTTCTTTATTACATTATTTTACATTTCATTTCTTTAAATGTAAAGCAAAGAATATTGTCTTATTTTACTGCTGTTTGATAACCTATTGTTCAGGGGTAAAAAAAGTGATCTTTATTCTAAGCAAAAAAAATCGTGACTCTCGTTTTATCCAGAATGGTGCAGCTCTAGTTCAGGTATATTACCATTAGGCCTGTTTAGCTTTATAACTTGTAGTATACAGGTGTCAATGTACAGTAGTAATACCTGAAGAGTTTCTTGGCTGTCAAACTAATGAAAAACCTATTGATTATATTATGGTGTAAGTGAGCTGGTAATTATCGATGTCCAGTTGTCCAGTGTACTCTGGTTTTGGAGCTGCTAATCCTTAAAATGTAGCACTGTTCTCATCCTATTTTATGTTCAAGCTGATGTGTGTTTTGTATGATGAAAGTGGGTGTTTCATTTCTGAATGTAGGCTGGTTTTTTGTTATATTTGTGTCTGTTTTTTGTTTTGGCTGCTTTTCTGCTGCAGTGAGGAACTGCATTGACCCAGTTCTCTAGCATGACAGTAGCAAGAAAATTGGAGCGACGCTTCACAGCTCCTTGCTTTCATCCAGGTGTGTGTGTGTGTCAATCAGAGCTCTGTGCTACTGTGAGTGTGTTCAGTCTAGCAGCGAGTCGTGTCAATCAAACCTCAGTGGCTTCCACAGCCGCTCACACACACACACACACAAACTCGAAGGACTCGTGGTTACCCCTGTTTCTGATCCCCCCTCAAAGGGGCTTTTGGGACTTTGGGAGCTGAACTGTCAAAGCAGATGTGAGCGTGGCCCGAGTGATCGCACCCGAAGCTCTGATGTGCTTTCAGCT
Organism: Enteromius radiatus; assembly: GCA_032357445.1. NCBI lineage: Eukaryota > Metazoa > Chordata > Actinopteri > Cypriniformes > Cyprinidae > Enteromius > Enteromius radiatus. Next base: position 25,104,267 of record JAUCMS010000095.1, on the reverse strand, counting down.
GATTCTGACTACAGACCAGTCCATCGCTGTCCCGTTTGGGAACGCACTGGATGACAAATAAAGGAAACATTTCCATCTGATTGAAGTGGAATCCAAACGTCTCCTCCCAGAATGCTTTAAAAACACATTCAAGGCAAAACAAAGAGAATTCTGATGAAGGAGACATGTCAAGAACCACTAAAACTGTAAAAAATACCTTGAATCAAAAGAAACTTTAACTTAACATTTTTGAGCATGATGCTAATGGTCTAATCAGTTTCAATGATCTATGCTAAGCTGCAGCTAAAAGTGCTATCGCCAGACCCAGAGGCCGCTGAATTGGTTCAAAAATGATAAAAAATAAATCCTAAAAATAACCCTCATTTTCTTTATGCAAAATATTGTGGTCGCTCTGTTTTGGTCATTATCCCAATATGACATTATGGTGCATGGATGCATAAGTGTTGCTATGCGTATTGTATTATAACATAATAACAAAATAGTTGCTGATACCCCAGTGCATCCACACACATGCATTATACACTATGAGCTCATCTCATTATTATAAAAAAATCACACAGCCTAATACTTTTCAGAAAAGATCAAAAGACTGGCAGCATTATTTATTTATTTATGTGTCACATCAAAATGCAGCTCTATGAATATTAATGACGCCTCTGTGCGCTCTCTCTTTCTCTCTTTTTTCTATCATCCAGGCGACTGAAATGTCTGACATGATATTTTTGTTTGCTTGGAAACATCACATTTGATGGGTGGAAATGCTTTGAACAGCATGAGGGAATGAAATGGCATTGAGCTTATTGAGTGTGTGTGTGTGTGTGTGTGTCTGACCAAATGTGCTTGTCTCATGTCTTCTGAGTGTTTGATCTCATTCTTTACGCACAGAGTTCGGTTATTTACTGAAATGACAACAATATTGTGAAAATCTCACATGCAAGCAATGGTGATTTTATTTTTGTCTTTATCTTTCTTTTTACCATTTTTTTTTTTATGTATAGCTTTTTGCAATGCAAAATGTGTCAGGGAAGCTTTACATTATTAAACATAGAAATAGTTCGTTTTCAGACAAAATCTAAGCTTCAGCAAAGTCAGATTGTGCAGAGGGTTCCTGTGGTCTTGTCCCAGTCTTCGGAAGGGGATCAGTCTCTGGTGTGCATCTAGATGTCCAGGTCTCTGGTGATATTTCAGGGGAGTCAAGGTCATCTCTAGGTGTTGATCTGGGTCTGGGTGGCTACAGTGACCTCAGAATACATTGTGAGTTATGGAAAGTGTTCCCGGTTCCATTTGACCTAATTAATGCAGCCTAAACATCCTTTACTGGATTTAAATTATATAAATGTGGTATTGTTAAAGAGATGGGTGTTAGGTATACTGTTCCAGAGTTTGGGCGCTAAATTAGAAAAGGATTTGCTGCTCGCAGTTGATTTGGATTTTATCAAATGGCCAGAGTTTTGAGATCGTAGTGGACTATAATGCAAGAAGACCTCACTTAAGTACATTTACTGAGGAGCTAAACCCTGCAATGCTTAATTAAGTAATTAACAAGATTCTAAAATGTCTATGATGTCTAATGGGGAGCCAGACCAAACAGGGCTAATATGGTTATACTTCCTGGTTCTAGCTGCTTTTTGTACCAGTTTTGCAGAACAGCCGTGCTAGATAGCATTGATAGCAATAAGCTGACCTTGAGGTCACAAACACATGATTTAACATTTCTGAATTTGACACTGAGAGTGAGGTTGTAATTTAGATTCATTTTTAAGATTTCACAAATGCTCAAAACAAAGGAAAGATTGCTATCAAACGGCACACCTAGGTTACTAACTGATGACAAATAATTTACAGAGCAGTATACATTCTGTTATTTTTGTGAGTTGGTATGTTTGAATTGGTTTGTGAAGAAATACAGAGCTGAGTAAGATCAGCACAACAGTGAAAGCTACAGTAACACCATGTTTCCTGGTGATATGCCCCAGGGTAACATGTAAGGTGTGAAAATTAAGGGTCCTAATACTGAGCCTTGGGGTACTCCACACTTGTGATTGGTATGGTACCTTTTCATTCACTGCCATGAATTGATGGTGGTCAGATAAGTACAATTTGAACCATGCCAATGCACTTCCTTTAGTGACAAGATTTTGCCTAAAAATGTAGCTGCCTAAAACAATTGCTAAATTGCTGTTTGGCTTTTGGTTAACATTAGCTAATATGTTGATAAAAATCATAATGACAAGCAGCACCTTCAGAATATCATGCAATGATAAATCATCCATCATATATGTTCAGGTAGTTTGTATTTTGATGTTAATGTCAGTGTGGAGGCAGAGAATGTGAACACAGACAAAGCCTGTAATCGGACCCATCCACCCTCGCATGCAGCTTCTGAATCTCTTGTCTTTTCAGAGCATGTCCTGCATTTCCAGTGTGTTTGCGTCATTGTGATTTTACTGGGTCGAGGGGATTCACAGAATGACACCTGAGCTCTGACTGCCTTTTAGCACTACGTATGGGACAAAACCACATCTGCAAGCATTTGTCTTTGTAAGCTACAGTGAGAGGTTTTTATTTAAATGAGCATTTGCTCGTGTTGATCTTTAAACACACATTAAATGTATACATAACCTGTGTTTTTAATCAATGTTGCCTAGATCATACTGTTAGTAGTGGAGCTTTTATTTTGGCAGATGAACTTTGTGCTATTTTAGTTTGAGATTAAATTGTATTGTTTATTAATATCTGACATTTTTGTCTACATTTAAATTGGAATTAATAATATTTTTCAGTTTTGTCATTTAGTATTTTTGTTTAATATTAGAGCTGTCAAACGATTAATTGCGATTAATCGCATCCAAAATAAAAGTTTTTCTTTACATAATATATTTGTATATACTGTGTATATTTAT
>JAUCMS010000095.1:25075708-25091100 GCA_032357445.1 Enteromius radiatus | reverse complement strand
GCGGCTCCCGTTTCTTCACGTGCAGATCTGTTTTCCTCTCGCGTATGTGATTTACCGTGCGCGCTGATTAATGGCATGGATTTGCTGCTATATATAATGGTGTCGACAAACTTGGTTGGTAAAAAAGTGATCTGGCAATACTTTGACTTCAGACCAAATGAAAAAGGACAGCCATGAGATGCGTCTGAAGTGGTGTGTAGGAAACCTACCCTAACGGTCTAATCTGAGAGTTAGTAGACATGTAGTTACGTCACTAGAAGTTTCCCCAGCTATCAGGAATGAAACACTAGTGAAGTATGAATAAGGAGCGGCTGCTTTAGCCCTTTCTGAATCAGTCGAGATGAGGTGAATGACTAAGCATTATATAAAAGGCTAAAGCTCCTCACACATATTCACAAAGTAGATGAGCGAACAATAAGTGGCTTTTGCATGTGTTTGTGGCATCAACATTAACATCTGACAAGGTCTTTGTCAGAAAAATGGTAGAAACTAGTCATTACAAACTAAATTTGCTTGCTGTTTGTGCGGGAAGACTTTGATGGAAGTGGAGTAGAGTAATGAAATTCTCCAAAACTGTTGAGTGTGATCTGTTTCACATGCTGTAGAGTAACCCGCAGAACTTAATGACTTCTTTTCACTGCACAAGTGTGGAAAATATGATGGCATGGCTCATTGTGTGGATGTAGGTCACAGGAAGCCGCTCCAAATACTGACTCGGAGAGAACGAGCTCTGAATCAAAGAGCACACGGTGGGAAAAAAACACACCACTTAAACCACTAAAACTTTAGGAACTTAAAGGAGTGTGTTGAGGGGAGCGGAGCACAGATACGCGTCCGTTTGAAGTCAGATGAAAGGCAGCGCAGAATATTAATGCATGAATTTGATTTTGACTCTAGGTGGCATGCAGTGAATTTAGGCTGATATGTAATTTTCAGTTGGAAGAGCAAGGGGTTAGCCAAATATCATTTTCATTTTATTTATTTAATTACTTAGAATGGACAATTTGATCATTTGTTGATATTTTTTGTCACAGGACATGAAAAAAGTCACTACTTGCTGTACGTTCACACCGCCGCCGCCCGAGAGAGCGTCAACATTTGCTGTACAGAGATTTTTGGACGCTCTGACGTAGATTGAATGCTGGTCTTGTATTTAAAGGGGCGGCGAATCAAACAAGCTTGTTAATCTTGTGCAAGTTAACCTCATGAAATATATTGAATGTGAAAGTAAGAAATCGATCGATGGAAATAACGTTTTTGAAGTTACATGTTTTCTTTCAGTTAAAAGTCATTTTTATATTCATGGTTACGTGCCAGTCTAATTTCAATATTATAGGAGACATTTACTAGTCTTCGTCTTTAATGAACATAAATTTGTGTGAAGTGTAACGTTAATTGGTCAAATCCGTGTTGGCCATGGGAACTAATGGGGTCAAAACCAAAGTTTACAGGACTGCGTTATCTAGAATCTGCTCAAGCGGTGGACTTCTACATTCTGATTGGTTACCGCCGAACCGCATCATAGCTCATTACCATAAGCTGGACCTGATTTCAACTCTCCTTGATGCTCTCACCACCCAAGACACGCAGCGCCGCCGGCGGTGTGAACGCACAGTTCGACAAAAGACAGTCACTACTTATTACTTATTAAACAATATATTACATTTTCTGTTGAAACAGCAAGTTGGCATGGGCCATTTATTTTCTACTTTTTATTTTATTTTGTTTTTGTTTTATTTTATTTGATATTATTACCAATACGTTTTCATTGACATCACTTGCTGGCAAGCATGACAACACTAACCTGTTAGACTTTTACCATTGTGCTGATGTTTTGAATGAAACCTTCATTCGAACGATCCTTGTCTGTGATTTCCACAAACCAAATTATACAATTGCATAATGATATTATGGCTTATGTGACTTTGATTGGTTTTGTAAGCGTTTGATTGACTTTATTGAACAGAAAAGTTCTGAAGGCCTTATTTGTAAAAAAATCACATTCATTTATAGAGCAGCATTAATATTTGATATCATCTTATGCTTTGTGTTAAAATAATTTAAAGGAATAGTTCACCTGAAAACAGAATTTTCTTTTTTTGGTGAACTATTCCTTTAAGCAGAGAAAACAGATGTTAAATGGGAATTGTTTCTGATTACCCTGAGCAGTTGTGGATGTTTCTGGAAGCTCTTTATAAACCAGGTGAAGGTTTCATCTAAATTAAATTCTTCCCAGTCCAGACAGTCGCAATTTTTAAGAAGATTATTGCGTATCGCCGAAGGCTTTTCGCTGCTAGCTCTCCGCTCGGGTCGGAAATCACATCTCGCCCATCACATCCACTCTGAAGCCGGACGACGCACGTCCAGGTCCAATTTAGATGGAGAAATGAAATTTCCCTGCATTCCAAAGCATTCCGACACTGAGGATATGGAATTGCCAGGAATTCCCTTGAGGGAGAATTTTTGGAATTAAAAAAAATTCTTCATGATGATGAAGATGATGAAGATGATGGATGAAAACACGAGCGGCGTCTCATTGTTATGCAGATGCGGTGATTGTTCACAGAAGCAGGTTTTTTTGCGCCGCAGACGCTAATATCCAACTCTAATTTATATTCTGACACTTTAGACAAACGCGGCCCGTTTGCTTTTTAATGGAAACGAATCGCAGGACGCATGATTGTGTTTGATTGAAGGAGGCAGGAGAAGGGATGAGTATAATGAGCTTTATTGTCTGGTTACTGGAGTATATTTTAGGACACAGCCGTACACAGCAGCGTCTCTGAGCTGTCAGTCATATATCAGTATTGAGTTTATTATTGAATCTTAGGTTAACTAAAGCTTATTTAATGAGTGACCTCTCGTTCACACACACACACACGTGTTAATGTTGCTCCAGCAGTCTTCAGCACACTGTTACTCACAGTCCTGCACAGATGCTGATGTTCTGTTATTTAAGTTTTAATAATGAAGTGGATGCAGCGTGACCGCATCTGATTGTGTTTTATATCGTCCACTCTTTGCATTGCTTCAAGAAAAAGGTCAGTAATTTTGTGTTTTTGATTGTAAATGTCAAGCACTGTTTTGTCAGAAACACAAGTGCTGGTGAAGGCTGAGGCGCGTGACCTTCAGTGTCTCTCTGCAGAGAGCGGCTGCCGGCTGTGTGTGAGAGATCAGCGTCACACTGATCAAAATAACATTTAAATCAGGATATGAAGCACTTAGAAACCAATAGCTGTTGACAGGAAGCTTTAAGGGCTTCTTGAAGTTTTCCTTGAGAATAAAAGCTTGATGGTTAAATGGTTTTGAAAAGGGAGAATATAAGATCACCAAAAATATTACTATTTTAATAGTAAAATAAATTAATATATTTGTCTTCATATTTTTTCTACTTTTTCATTTTACAGGAAAATATTACAATAGTTTTTTTTTTTTTTTTACTTACTAATAATAATAATTAATATTATTATAATATTATGTGTCTTAAATACTTTGTTTTTCATTTTATTTCTTTATATATATATATATATAATATTTTTTTTTTATTTACTACTACTACTACTTATTATATTTTTATTATTTTAATATGTCTTAAATACTTTTTTATTTTACAGTAAAATATTGCAGTATAAATATTTCATATTTTAAAATATTAAAATATTTAATAATACTTCTGCTAAATTCAACAATTATTATTGTTGGTTTTTATATTTTTGTAATTTATAAAATTATTATATTACAATATTATATTTTTATATCTTAAATACTCAATTTTTATTTTACAGTAAAATAATTATAGTTCTGCTTTATTATAGTAAAAAATAATAATAATAGTTGTAGTTGTTGTTATTTTTTTCGTATTGTAATTAAATACCTAGATGAAGTGCTGTATTTGTCAAAATGTGCAATTACAAACCATAGGACACTGTAGACCACAATTCAGTGTGCAAAACTTGAGCTACCATTTTCATTTCAGTATAATTTTTGACTTCCAAAATTAAGGTTATTTTTTTACAAAAATTGTAATGCACCGTAATGTACAATCTCATGATCAATGGGAACCACAGTTAATACATTATAACACTTATCGTTTCAGTGTTACACTATGCATTTTAAATTTGGTTATAATTATTTACAAGAAGATCTAATGTACAGCAGTGCACATCATGAATAATTATAATGCATCTTACCCTTTAATAACCCAATATAATGCATTAAGACATAAAGGCTTTAATAAGGCAGTATAAAGCATACAGTGCAGTCAGCAGTGCACTAGTGCTCTCGTCTGAACCCTTATCTACAGACGAACCTCTAATCACAGTCTCTTTCCCAGCACTCATTATTGGTGTGGAGAGAGTGGTTATGTTTTCATTAGAGACGGAGAACAAGACAAAACCTTTGTCAACATGGGAGATGTGGCTTTTCAGAATACCATTTACCAGAGGAAGAGTCTAAACTCGGTCTCTACGTTTACTGAAGAATACGTAAGGAGCATTAGTGTGTTGGTAGGTTTCTGTGCGGTTGCTAGGGTATTAAGGTTGGTTGCTAGGTACTTGTTTTGTAAATATCCCTCAGGTCCTTCCTTGGCTTTTGCCTACCTGCTTTATCATCCAGCCGGTGAAAACTCCGCACATACGCTGAAAAACAATACATATCTGTAACAATAAAAGTCTCTGATTATCACCTTAGTGATGGTTTGAGTATATGGCAATTGCTTTTTTCTAAAACCGTAAAATTAATAATGAAAGTAAATTCGTATGGTGCTTTTTAGCTATTTAAAAGTCAAGGAAAGAGGAAAACATAAAAAAAAAATAATAATACTTATATTAATAATCTGTAGAACTGAGTTCGACTCTCATATTTTGAGATATAAACTGTGCAGGAACAAATATAATGCTTAATGTTTGTAGTTTGTTTATGATCATTGATATGAGTGATTATTGCCATAGCCATAGCAGCACCAATTCTCCTGCCCTCTTCTTTATAAAAGAAAATGACATTAGTGGATAGTATAGTTATTAACGTCCCTGTCGAATTCTGAACTGAACTAATCAATCTGTTTTAAACATGCATTGTAATACACTCACAGCATTAGACGTGTGTCTCAGTAGGGTTCTCACACACACACACACACACACGTTTTATTATTGTGTTGCTAGTAACAGCCGGTGGTTTTGGTCTCGGGGGGTTTGTGGATGGTAAAATGCTGATGTCTGTGTTTTCGTTAGACCTGCGAGAGGCAGATTTGGTCACGTGCTTCTTTACTGTAATTTAAGAAGGGAAGTGCACTGTTTATTTACCAGAAGTATACAAATAAAGCTTCTTTATAGGTCTTGATGGTTGTGAAGAACCCTTTAAAAGGGGTCGTCAGTTGCAAAATACACTTCTATATGGTGTTTGAGCATAAATGTAGACTTTTGTAGACTAAAAAAATTTTTTAAAGTGTTTATTATTTTTAATATTTTATTCAAATTATAATGAATATTTAATTATAATGAAAGTTTGTTTTTCTGGTTTTAGTTTTAGTAACTATAATACCCAGGACTGTCAAGCAAATAATCACAAACAAAATAAAAGTTTTTGTTTGCATAATATATGTGTGTGGTTTGTGTATATTTATGATGTATATGAAAAAACGCATACATACAGTATATATTTTGTATTATTGCATTATATGTTCACTATATATAGTCTATATTAATTTTCATATAATTTACATGATAAATAAATATATTTAATATTGAAACAATATATTTCTCTGAAATCTATGCACTAAAGTCTTCAAATTTTTTGTTTTCTGGAGAAAACAAAAAATAGACTAGTGTATACTTCTGATATTCTGTGAATTTTCCACTTCGATGACGCTAGATGTGTCAAGATTCACAACAGATGTTTCCCTGGTAACGTTTTTATTTACAGTTTTAAAAGTTACAAATGAGCAGAGGAGCACTTGCCATCCTCGTTTGACTCTCTCTCAGCATCCCTGTTTTCACTCCATTCCTCCAGCTTTCATGAGTGTGTGTGTGTGAGTGTGTGTCAGGTTGTTTTTATGCTGCTCTGAAAATGACTAGACATGTCACCTGTCTGTCTGTCCGTCCGTCTCTCACTCTCACCCAAACTGAATATGTTTAAAAATCCCACTCCAGCTGTAGACGGTGATCTAGCCGAGTGTTTCTGACATGTCACAGTTTGACTGTCACATCAAAACCCATGTCCTGACATATTCTGGACTTATTATTATTCGCTTGTCACTGCTGGAGTTTAACACCACTGTACACTCACTTTTGAGAGTGTTTGATTCAGCTGAAAAAAAAACTTGCCATTATTTAGAGCCCTATGAATTTTATCATAATTTTAATAAATTAAATTATTATTAATTTTATTACATTTTTTGGTCCTGGTTTTAGTTTTTCTGGACAAGTTTAATGTTTCAATGAAATGTTATCAATGTGAAACGTATGTCTAATAAATTAAAATCAGGAAACCTGTACAATTTAACAATTTATTAAAAGTGTAACAAAAATAAAGTTTTAGGGCACTTTAAAAAACATGTCTACAACTTTAACAACATGATTATGATTGTGTACAGATGTACAGTAGTGTGTTTCTGTGTATAAATGCTAAATTTTCTCAAATGAAATGTTTCTATGCAGACGGTGATGAGGACTTTCATGTACACTACCGTTCAAAAGTTTTAGAACAGTAAGATATTTAATGGTTTTTATCAAGGCTGTATTTATTAGATTAAAAATCCAGAAAAAAAATAAATATTGTGAAATATTATTTCAATTTAAAATAATTTTTATTATCCATTTTAAATAAATGCTTCTCTTTTTAATATTTTAATTATCAAAAAATCCTCAACTGTTTCCCACACTGATAATAATAAATCAGCATATTACAGTGATTTCTGAAAGGATCATGTGACACTGAAGACTGGAGTAATGATGCTTTGTATCACAGGAATAAATTACATTTTAAAATATATTCACACAGAAAAGAGTCATTTTTAATTGAAATAATATTTCACAATATTTAATTTTTTTCTAATCCAATAAATGCAGCCTTGATGAGCAGAAGAAACATCTTTAAAAACCATTAAATATCTTACTGTTCTAAAACTTCTGAACGGTAGTGTACATTTACATGAATGCTTACATTAACGGCTTGCAATAGAGGAGCGTAAGCAGTTTTGAGTCTTCAAACTCCAAAAAGGATGCAAAAGCAACCGAAGAATATGCAAATCTGCTGCAGATTTATTTATTAGCTGTATTTGTTTAATGGAGGAAATGACATTAAGATGATTAAATGATGACAGAATTCAGGCAAACTATTCCTTTAACTCATTAAAAGTTTTAACAAGCCAGTTTTACAGACTTAAAACATTTGTTCGCTGCCTAATGTCTTAGTATTTATGTACTGTTCTCCAGTTCAAAATTTATTCCATGCATAAATTTAATGAACAGTGATGATAATGTTCAAATTCATTGCGTTTCTCCATCTTTTCCCTTTCAAGGTCAGTTAGTCACCCACAATATGGCACAATTACGAGCTCAGATTTACCCCGGCAGACCTTTTGTTAGATGGCTTTTTTCTCTGTGCTGAATTCGGTCTGATTAATTGACTTCCTGTGGAGTTCTTGGCTGAAACAGCCCAATTTGTTAAAGGCGAGTCTTTGTGCTGGTAACCCAGGGGCCGACACACTTCATAAAAGGGTCCTGGAACATTAGCGTGTAGACAGTTGTGTCGTCACTGATCTGAGAACAGCTCCACCTGTGTCTCTCCTCGCATGCAGGGGTCGCCACCTGCGCTTCATTCGTTATACTGTATGTTTGTTAACGTTATTTCCCCGGAGGAACAAACTCTGTGGCCTTTAGCAGAAACGGCTGATGGAACGCTGGCTTAAAAGCGGCATTGCCATGGAAACCGCCTCCAGACTCGTCGCCGGGTCAGCGTGTGTTTGAAAGCGGCACGCAGCCTTCAATTATCTCTGTTTGTATCTGCGTTGATTAGAGAGGAAAAGAGAGAGGGGCATGATGGGAACTCCAGCAGACAGTCTTTTCTCCGCCTGGATCTTCCCACACCTGCAGTGTGTGTGTGTTTGTGAATGCGGCAACAAATGCAGTGATTTAAAGCAATATTTCACCCAAACATGGGAACATGTTTTTATACAACAATCATTACATTTATAATAAGTGAAGATGAAGCAAGTATTTTGGGAAAGAAATTACTGATTTCAAGAATTGTGCATTTTCAGACTTTTTCCTTAAGCCCCTCCCTTCGAACGCAGATGAGCCAATGGCAGTTGAGTATCAGTTGCAGGGCGACTGGAACATTGGAAGACCTGAAGCTTGCATGGTTTGTATGGGGTTTATGCTTAAAAAAAGGAAAAACGATGTGTCTAGGGTACTGGGACACTGATTCCTGAGAGGATAGGCAATATCATTTATTTTATTCCATTTCCTGAATCCAATCAAAACAGAGCAAAATATCCCTAAGCATGCAAGCTCAATCCAAATGAAGACAAAAATGTTAATTTTCTGGTTGTCATGCACTCATTAAGTCATCATTTTCATCTGCTCATTATCAAAATATTCTCATAATTAATCGCTTCAACAGGTCATCAAGAGATATTTACTGGAAAATATTAATGAGTATAGTAGTAAGAGTAAACTCAAGATTGTGTGTGTGTGTGTGTGTGTGTGTGTGTGTGCGAGAGATGAATAAGGAGTGAAATATGACGTCTGCGTGTTTTCCTTCTCATTTGTCTCGTATAACCTGGAAATCTGTCTAATGGAATGATACACATTATAAATCATTGTGTTTTAAGTGAATCGAGTATTAAATTAGCATTAAATTTACATTAAGAACATGTACAGTGACTTTTTCCTTCAGTCTGATACTAAAGATATGGTTATATTAAAAAATACTCTATTTTGAATAAAGGAAATAAAGCCTCTTTTATTACCCTTATGCAATTTATATCTATTATATACCATTCAGTCTGATACTATAGATATGATAAAAATAAGAGATTATACTATGCATAATGAAAATAAAGCCTGCTTTATAACAGTTTGAAGGTTTTTGCATTTTTTTAAACTGTTAAATGCATTTCCCCACAGCATAGATGCTTGCTTATTTATTTTATAGTTTGTACTTCATTATTATTCTTTCTTAATGTTAATCACATTAGATCATCATTACTGTAATACAGTATTTTAGAATAAATTGTCTTAGAAATAATGTCAAAATGCAAAACTTTTCATTGTACTAAAATAAGCTTTCTATTTTAAGATTTAAGACATTAATCTCAAAATGTCATTTCCTCATTTATTTGGGTTTTAGGGTGAAATATCTAGTCATTTATTTGGGAATGCCGGCGGATGTGGACTTGCTTCGAGCAGAAAGCCCATCTGTGCTCGGGGAACCCCTGTCGACTCCATTATGCTGAAAATGGAGGCTTGTGTTTTAATGGAGATGAGCTTTGCTCAAAGACCCTTCGCATCTGATATGCGTCTATTAATGTAGAGCGGCACGACCCATCCATAATCAGAACAGAAGGATAGTCCTGTCGTCCAGCGCAGATGCGTCTGTAACGAGCAGGCATCAATCATATCCCAACAGCCCCGGCGGGAGACACAGCGCTCGGATAAGAGACACACATAAGTGCATCAACCAATCACAGCGGATTTCACACGTGATTGACAGCGCTCTTAAACATTACTTAAAGTGTATTAATATAATGACAAGCCTGTATGCCTGCAGAATGACTCTCATGAATATTATAATTCAGCAGAGCTTGTGGCTCTTCTTGGGGTCTTGTATTGTTTCTCTTACATATATAGTTTTTTTGTGGAAAAATGTTAGAACGTTACAATGTTAATTCAACTCCTTTACATACAAAAAGCAGTTTTTCAGATTCATTTTTAGGTCTGTTCCACACAATTCCTCCATCCTTCACCTTCCATATGCCTTAAGAAGAAATTCAGTGCACTTAAAAATATAGTAAAACTACAATTATCAACTCACAAAGGCTGTGATTTCATAAAAAAAATAAATAAAATAAAAAAAATCGTTATTTTCTTTCACTTAATAATAATAAACAGAACCACATTGATCTAAGTGAGGAAAAATACAAAGAAAAACAAATAAAATAATTAAAATGGTCAAAGTAAATTATTATTGTTATTTTTAATAATAATTAAAAAAATATTAATAATAATTCTGATTTGTGTAGCCTTGCACAATTAATCTGAATAAAACCAAAATTGTAATATGGCTTAGTGCAATTATCAAATCACAAAAGCTGTCACAAAAAAAAAAAAAAAAGTATTTTATAAAAATTTATATATATATTTTTTATATTATTTATTAACAAAAATAAATAAATACCAGAACTACCTCAAACTAGACTGAGGAGATAAAAATAAAAATAAATAAAATCAACAACAATAAAAACAACAACAACAACAACAACAATAATAATAATAATATTGCTTTATAATCATATAATCACAACATGTTGGCCAAACTGTGCAACTATACAACTGGATTTTAATTTTTTAAATAGCTGATTTTTCTTTTTCCACAAAAGAGGCCTAATATAGTACCCAACAGTCCTGTTACTGTAACTAAAAGTAAAAATTCGGCCCTGATCTGGAGTATTCGATATGGAGCAGGTCATACCTTCAAAGCAATTAAAATGATGATCCCAAATGCTGGACGCTGAACTACCTGTCCGTCTGGCAGCAGACGGGTCTCTGAGGTTTGGCAGGAGATTTGAGCAGGACCTGAGCTGTGCAGCAGATGCTGTTTCTGAGCTCTCTGTCAGATCATCAGCGTTTATTCCTGCATTGCAGTTCACAGAGCTGTGAGTCAACTTTTGCTAAATAACTTGCGTAGGCCTGCGATTGTTGCGTGTTTGTGGAGTCTGTCTCTTTGGCTCTATATGATCATGCATATTGACTCTAGATTGATAGCATCCCAGCTGCCCTCAGCAGACGTCTGCATTGGCGTCTGAACAGTCAGAATGAACAGTAGTATGAGCAGCTAGACACTAACAAAAGCAGTGTGTGTGTGATTCCACTAAATCAGATTAACTGTGAAGTAATGTGTGTATTGCAAACGCATCAAGAGAGCGAAGCTGGTTGTAGTTTTGATGCTTTGTGATGGGCTTTTTGCTTTCAGTGATGATCAAATGAGACAAACTCGATTTAACTCAGAAGTGGTTCTGCCCAGTGTGGCTTATTCTACTCTATAGCAGTCAAAGGTTTGGGGTCAGCTGAAATGTGTTTTTTTCTCTTCTGAGACACCAAGGTTGCGTTTATTTCCTCAGAAATAGAGTAAAAAATCAACAATATTATCACAATGCTTATTAATTGAATATATTGCAAAATGTCATTCGTGTCTGTGATGAATTTTGATGGGAGATGCATTTTCAGCATCATTACTCCAGTCTTCAGTGTCACATGATCCTTCAGAAATAATTATTCACTAATATGCTGATCTGTTGCTCAAGAAGCATTTCTGATTATTATTAGTGTTGAGCTGCCAAATATTGTTGTGTGAACTGATACTAATTATTATTTATTTATTTTTATTTGTGAATAAAAAGTTCAAAAGAACGGCATTTATGTGAAATAGAAATATTTAGTGACGTTAGAAATGATCATAAGGTTCATTAGCTAACATTACTAAACAACATTAGTTAAGAATGAGCAATGCTTATACAGCATTTCTTCATCTTAGTTAATGCTAATTTCAACATTTATGAAAATCACAAGTTGTGTTTGTTAACATTAATGCACTTTGAGTTCAAGTCCTGTTGTATTAATCTTTACTATGTTAAAAGCAGGCAATGAGTGTGTTATTGCTTTATTCTTCTGCATTTTCCGCATCATGGGAAGGATACTGTGTGCACCTTTCTGACATTTATGACTTCACAATAGTTTCTGAGTTATATATTGCACATTTGTTTTTAGTTTTTAAATCATGTGTTTTTCAACTAAAGTGTGATGATTTACCTCAATTTAAGAGTTTTCCACTCGATTTATTACCTAAAAACACCATCTTGACACCTAAAACTTCTGCCTTGGGTGGTTTATGATGTTATTTTGCTGTAATTCCTGCTATAGTATCTGTATTTGGTTTCTCTCTCAGCTGTGACTGATGAATGAAGCTGGAAGGACTCAGATGTGTGTGTCCTCCAGACGCTTCAGAGATCTTCCCGTTTGTGCTCAAACTGATCTTCTGGTGTGTTTGCTCTCCTCAGAACGGCAGGGACTATGGGTTCCTGGTGCGGCAGAACTCAGAGCTGCTGCGGGCGCTGGAGGAGATGGAGAAGTCATGCAGCGCTCTCAGAGAGGAGAACAGGATACTGGTGAGTCTCCATCCTGCAGATCATTTAGAAATACACACATGCATGCACATATTTAAGAAAAATACGTTGTGTTTAAATATTAAATTAATATTAATATTAATAATATTATAATATGTGTAAATATTTTCAAAATGTATACTGTATGTATATATATATGTGTGTGTGTGTGTATATAATTAATAATTTAACCGCAATAGTTTTAAGTGGCTTTGTTTTAGTACAGTATATTCTTTGAGAATGTAGAAATTGTTATTGGAAGGTAAAAACAAAAGAAGTTAAGAAGAACTAATCAGACACTAACTAAATTTCTTATTTAATGCTGTCCACTTAAAGTGCTGCAGCAACTAAAACTAATACATGTAAAAAAACAACAACTAAAGCAATTACTTTAAAATAAGTGAAAACAAAATATAAAACAATTATATAATTCTAAATTATAACAAAAGTAAATCGGTGATAAACTATGATTGTAAATTATGATTTGGTATTTTGTATTCTTGGACATTTTCTTTGTTACAAGCATTTATGCTCTGATCAATAATGCAATGGAAAATAATAGCTAAAACAAAAATAGCATATCAGTGATATTTAAACGGCAATTCCTTAAATGATCATCATAATTTAGTTTTTGATTAGCATTTTCTATTCGTAAATGTTTTGTTTTACAACGAATATTTCATATGCTGTATTTATTTATTTGGAAAATAGCGTTGCAGCACTCATTGTGATCACTCAATGATCATTTGACTGTAAATTAGCACATTGAAATATTTTATCTCAAGAGACCTAGGAAAATTCTCATAATATAAGCTTCTTACATTTTTCATGATTTTTCATGTGTGTTTTAGCTTTGCTTTTTAAGTTTGTTTGTTTTTTAAATACCCATTTCTTGAATACACACTCTGCATTATTAGTCCTGAATCTGTTGTTTAAATTTCACCCCTTTGAACGTATTTGTTATTGCTCACGGTTTATTCTCCAGCACTAACTCTCTAATGTCGTGTTCGGTCAGAGGAAGAGCAGTTCTCCAGAGACGGAGGAGAAAGTGAAGAGGTTGAGGAAGAAGAACACCGAACTCGCCGTCATCGCCAAACGTCTGGAGGAGCGAGCGCGGAAACTACAGGAAGCCAACCTCAAAGTGGTGCGTGTACACAGCTTCACATGTGAGCCTGGAGCATGAACGCAGTCCTGTGCAGCACAAAAGCCAACAATACATATGACTCAAAATGATCCTTTTTTCTTTCATGCCAAAAATCATTAGGATATTAAGTAAAGATAATGTTCCAATAAGATATATATAAATATAAATATATCAGAACTCAATTTGCAATTAGTAATATGCATCGCTAAGAACTTCATTTGGATATTTTTAAATGCCATTTTCTCAATATTTTGATTTTTTTTTTTGCACCCTCAGATTCCAGATATGAAAATAGTTGTCTGTCATAACAAAGTTTATTTATCCTAGCATATATTCAGATGATGTATGAATCTCAATGCCTGGGTTTGTGGTTCAGGGTCGGATGGAGATGATGCACCTTGTGTTTTAGCATTCTAGGTAAAACACTTCAGGCACAACTGTTGTTTTTTTGGTCATGTACAGGTACATTTTGAGGCTATTGTGCTTTTATAACATGTCTTCTTCCAGACTAGTGGAAAGAAAACATTCAAAAAGCACATTTAAATGTTTATTTCATTACACTTTATGTATTTGAATCTGTAGATTTCAATATCAATACCTATATTTACTGCATTTCTGCAGCACTTAGACAATTCTGTTCCTTCTGTAAAGTTCATGTGTCATTTTCACTGATTAATGTACAATTTGTCCCCCTTAAAATCATGGTAAAAAAATATATATATTTTTTAAATGATTTTGATTGATGCAGTAACAAAATAAGAAATCTAAAATCATTGCTGTAAAAACTTAATTCTAAAATAACAAATCAAACATGCTTTTTATTACTGTTTTTTGGTATTATCTGACCTTTTCCCTTTGAATGCTGTCATTTAGCATCTTTTGAACTGAAAATACAGAGGATTTGACCTGAGGAACCCGCCCAGTGTTTAATAATGAAACACACTCATGACTCATTCAGGGCTCTCTTTTGTCTCTAATATAAAACGCCGAAGCACAGATTGAGCTTTTATTGACTGCTGTTGAATTAGTTCTGAATGACTTCGACTGGTTAAATACATTATAGATCTGTTCTTAAACAAGCTTCTGTATTCCAGTGACTTTGAGCTTTTGATGCAGAGCAACAATACTGGTTACATAAGACCAGACAAACTACATACAATACTGAGTGTGTGTGTGTGTGTGTGTGTGTTTGGTCCTCTCCCTTCACCCCTCTGTATAGTATGTGTGGTATATTGTAGCTCTAGTCCACCTGTATGGCCACCTGTCAGCTCCCAGGTGCTCATGGGTAATGACCGGCGCTCACAGCACAACACCTGTTACACACTTGTATCAGTCTCTTACACAACCTTTGTTCCTAGTTTAGCTGATTCTGTCTTTTAGTTTGTGTTGTTTTAAATAATTCAGATAGTAATATACTTAGATATGTTTCACAGTGTTTCCAGAAGAGTAGTATATTAATTTTCAAGTCATCTTGGCTTTATTATACTAATGTTTCTCTTGTTTTATTGCTATTTATTTGCAGTTAAAATTATTGTAATTAATGAATTAATTAAACTTTAGATGTTTTTATAAACTTTATTTTTTTAATGAAAAAGTAAATGGAATGGAAACATTCAAATCAAGAATGAAAATTTAAAATTAAGATTTAAAAAAAAAAAACGTATTACTAAAATAAAAAACTATTTTAGCATCCTGTCTAAGATTAAATGTTTTAAATTTTTTTAATTAGCAGTTATGTTTGAACCTTGTAGAAACCATAAAAATTAATAATAATAAATATAATAATAAAAAGTTTAGTTGACAATGTATAATTTATTTTTTTATTAATAATAAAATTATGCATTATTAGAATTGACTTTTAAGAACAAC
>JAUCMS010000095.1:25043964-25075608 GCA_032357445.1 Enteromius radiatus | reverse complement strand
TAAGCTACATACCTTCTATGTACATATCAGACAACTATTTAAAATATTCTCTCAATGCATTCTAGGGCACCTTTAAAGCCCACCAACAACAAAAAATATTAAATAGGCTACATAAAAACTACTGTATAACTATAGCAATAACTATATTATCATCCACATAGATGGACAATCAAATGTTGTAGTAGCGGTGGATTTCATTATTGTTGCAGAAGTACAGTGATTATTAAAGCTTGGAGTTATGGTCCTTGGTATGAACGGCCCTTTAAATTGTTCAATCAGTGATGACATCATATGTGAATTCCACATATAAAACTGATTTGGTAATTTCCTTTATGAAATGCAAATCCAAGAACAGCATGTGATTGGCTGGGTTATCTGAAGGCGTGTCCTTTGTGATGGGTGGAGTGCTGTGATTGACAGCTGGAGTAATTCATAACTCTGACTGTAGCTGCAGTAGATGATTTCTTTATGAAGTTCTGCTGTTTCCAGGTGAACACCCCGATGCCGGTGAAAGCGGGCGCGGTGGAGCAGTACAAGCGTGCGTTTGCCCGTCAGAGAGCCCGAGACCTGGCGCAGCACGCAGACACACTGCTGTTTAAAGACAAGCAGATCGCAGCGCTGCAGCAGGAGTGCAGACAGCTGGAGACTCGGCTGGGACCGGGGAAGGTACCTCACAGCACATACAGATTAAAGTGCTCCTACTGTGGCTTATGAAAGGTCAACATGCATGCAAGGTCAAAAAATATGCATTTATTTTTACCTTACTTGCTCAGTGACTCTTAAATGATTCGTTCAATGATTGATATGTTCCAAAAAGCGGCACCTAGTGGTGAAGAATGAATTTGCATTTTCATTCAGGCCAAAGTGGAAAGACCAACAAGTGGGCGGCAATATGCTAATATTTCATTCTGGAGGCTTGTGATTTGTTTTAAAAAAACGACTCGTTTCAATGATTCAGAGTCGACTCTTTCTTTGGAGAGAAAATAACTTTATACACGGTGCTCTTTCAGGATGTTTTCATTCACTTAGAGCTGTGTTACTCACTGCATGAAAGATTTATTTATTTATTTTTTTAATCTATAATAGGGGAACTTTTATAAATTTGCATAAACTGCTTAGACTAGTCTTAAAAAGTTAGCCAGCTAGTGTGTTTTCATGTAGACTGGTCACTTAAAAATATGTTGGCCCAATTTTAATCAGAAAAAGGAGACTGATAATCTCTTGGTCAACTGATAGTTTGTCAAACTAGTTATTAAGATAACTTAACATAGTATTAGTATAGTTTTTTGTTTTTATTCTGCTATTTATTTATTTTATTTTGGCATTTATTTTCTATTCTGCATCGGAATGATTTTATTTTACTTTATTTTATTTAGATCTCATATAGTTGTTTTTTTTTTAAATGCCTTGTAAAAATGTCGTTGTGTTTACTAAATAGCATGATTTCTGTGCGGTTGATTTAAATATTATCAAATTGCTCAAATGCTTCTAGATTAGTACTTTAGTTTCATTTTTCATTACTATGACTTCTGTTGCCACCTGCTGGAGATATCCTGCACTGCACATAGTCAGCATTTACTGAACACATGCTTTTAGGACATGGACATAAATTTGAAGTCTGAACCTGGCACAGAAATTCATTTGTCACACCGCAGGACTATTTATGTGAACTGCTCCCAAAGCTGTGAATGTGTGAGCGTCTCTGAGATGATTGATCACTCTCTCTCTCTCTGTCAGGGTCCTGTGGGAGTCGGTGAGTTTGAGCATCTCCTGAAGGAGTCTCAGAAGGAGGTGTTACGTCTGCAGAGGCAGCTGTCTGTCACCTCCACCAGAGACCAGAGCAGCAGCACCACCACAGAAAACCCTTCAGAGAACCAGGACCGAGACGCCAGGGTGAGAGTAAAAACAACATCAGATCACTGATGCAACACAGGAATGCTTATATTATATAATATGCTATTTATTCCTTATTTAGCAAAAAATATGAATTATTGAAATGGGCCAATGGCAGTGTTATTGTAGTATTATTGATTTTTTTTAATTAATATTTTTGAGTAGGTTTTTTTTTGTGTATTTTGCATTTTTATTTGATCTGAAAATGTATTAATTTTGTTGTTTTTGAGAATTTTTTTAAATCCCCCTTTAGCTTATTTGTTTTACACCCTACATGAAAATATTTAAATAAATAAATGAATGATACTTTTATTTAGTTGTTTTCTAATTTATGATTTTTTTGATGTTTTTTTTATTTTAGATTTTATTTCAGTTTTTAAAATTGTAATTTTATGTTTTATTTCATTTTAATTTTCTTATTCAGCCTCTTTTAAACTTGCATTTCTGACTATTTGTACTTATTATAAAATATAAAAATATCGTCTGTACTTTTGCTCATGTTTCAGTTGTTACCTTTTTTCCCAACAAATGTTTTGTCAGCTATATTTTTTTAAATTTATTTACATATTATTACATAATATTCCTTTACGCGTGCAGTTCTTGGTTTAAATTTAGTGACACTGTTTAATTGTCTACAGTAATTTGTCATTTTAGTTGTTGGTCACCTCGTATAAAATCTAGGTGGTGATTCTTGTGAAGCCGAACCAGTTGAAAAGGTCTGTCCTGCGTGACTCTGACCAGTGTGGTGTAATCCTCTCAATCCAGTGGTGAACTGCTGTAAGGCTGTTATTGCTCGGCCGTTTCTCTGCGCTCTAAAGTGTCATTGATATAAACGGATATCTAGAGGATTCTTCCTCAATCGAGTTATTTCCTCTGTGAAAGCGGCCGGTCAGGAGTCGGATTAAAGTGTGTGTGTGTGTGTGTGTGTCTGTTCCTGTGGGGTTTATTTTGTGTTTACCCTACTATGAATGTTGTTTCTGCTCTTATGTAATAGACTACACCATAATCTGTAATACTAGCTAATGAGCAAACTCTATATATTAAAACCTGTGTGTGTGAATGCTTTCCCATATACCAATTTAATACTCAACCAATGATGGAGTGTGGATCTGTGTATGGCAGTCGAGGTGGAGTAGACACGTTTAATTAGTTAAATTTATGACTGTTTTTCCAGTGTTACAAAAATGATTGCTTTGTCCAAAAATGTGTGATGATGTGCTCACCTTCAGGCATTTTCAGGATGTCTGTTTCTTCATCAGATTTGGATGCTCTGCAGTGAATGGGTGTCCAAACAGCTGATAAAAACATCACAATAATCCACACCATTCCAGTCCATCAGTTAATATCTGGAGAAGACAATAGCTGCATGTCTGGAAAAAATTAATTAAATATTATCATGTTTTTAACTTCAAAATGCTGCCTTTGGATAAAATTTCATAGTAGTACTAGGAATTAGATGTGAGAGACAACAGGAGATGGACTTTGTTGATTGTGGACTCATCAGAATTATTATGGATTTTGGCCAGAAGCAGTGGTTTAAAGTCCTACTGATTGATTTGTTTCCTACAAACATACTTGTGGATTATTATAGTGATGTTTTTATCAGCTCTCATTCTGACGGCACCCATTCACTACCGGTGATCCATTGCTGAGCAAGTGATGTAATGCTACGTTTCTCCAAATCTGATGAAGAAGCAAACTCATCTACATCTTGCATGACCTGAGAGTGAGTAAATCTTCAGCAAAGTGTCATTTTGAGGATGAACGATCCCTCTAAGTCTTAATCAGGTCGATGGCATGTGTGCTGTGTGTGTGCTTGAGGTTAGTTAGTGAGATGGCCAAATTTCTGACTGCCAGTCTATGTTGCACTTACTTTACTGACCCTTTGAAGTTTCAATCTCAGCCGTCCTCACGTCTCTGTAAAGCCTGGATGAGAATGGCGGTACAGGGTAATCTGGTCATTTGCGACACACACACACACACACACACAGAAAGAAAGAGGCCATGTTGTGTGCGCTCTAATCCCCTTTGACAGCAGAATGGTACAGTCCCATAATCCTCTGGCTGTTGCCGTGGTAGCGTTGAGAGGGTTTCGGATGGTAGGTACGACTTCAGCCCAAAGCCAACCAAAGATTCCCGCAGCCGTCCCAAACGCGGACACTTTTGTTTTCCGTCGGCTCACAGGACAGGGGTAGGTGACTTTTACCTGCTGTGACGTGTTCAAACTTTGAGCTGTTGCAGAGAAGAGAGCGTCCTGTAGCTGTGATAATTGCATGAATGCTGTAATGATGTAACATGCGTGTGTTATATGAGACTGAAGAGTGTGTGCGCGTGCCGTCAGCGCAGCGCAGCGCGATTATAACACTCACCTGCAGACGAGCACTGGCGTCTGGCTACGGCCCTTCCAGCCTCTCAGAACTCGATGGCACAGGTTGTGTCTTTGCGTGCATAAAGTATAATTGTGCATGAAAGAAGAGGCACTTTTAGGCCTAGTTTGGATGATGCATAACAAAATTTTGGTGTTTTCAACCGTTCGGCTCAGCCAGACGTGACCGCTTGAATATGCACATATATTGCAGCAGCAAAATGCACGAAGAGAGTCAATGCATTTAATGCATGTGCTATAAAAGCAAACCAGCGGCAGGCAGGCCAATGCATTAAGGTGCTTTTTAAAGAAGTGATCTAGTTACCCGTTTCAGTAGTCCACGGGGATTACAGCAATGTGCTTATAGCGAACAGAGGCCGGCGTGTGGGGTCGAACAGCCTTAACGCAAATAAAATAGGGCTTAAACCGAAGGTTCGGGTTTGGATCAGTTTATTTGTTTTTGAGTTTTAAGTCTGAAAGGTGCAGCTGAATAGGATGGAGAGCAAGTGTTAGCTTTAGCCTTCAGCAGGCCTGTGCATGAGGACTCAAAATAAGGCAGTTTAACCCGTAAAGTCTATCATTTGTGGGTTAGTTTTGCATTTTATTTCGAATGAAGAAATACTCTCTTAACACTGTCTGTGCAGATCTCTTCTGATAGTCAGGATGGGAGTTTTTGGCGTGTTAGCTTTACAGCTAATATGCTAGTGTTTTGCTAAAACTTTTTTTTCCACATATGCAGATATTTCTATCAAAAAACATGGTCAAAATGTATTCATTTCTGACTATTAACAGTAATTATTGATTTATGAAGTGATAACAAGAAAATCCCTTTATAGAAACTTAATTAAACACATTTAAATGTAACATTTCAGAAAACTTGTCATACAAAACCATTGTCTTTATTAATCTTTGATTAATCATTAAATAGCGTATTTTGATTGAAATAATTTTTTGTTATCATTTACCTTTTAGTTGTTCAAAACCTGCATGAGTTTCTTTTTTCTGTTAAACATAAATGAAGATGTTTTGGTAACAAAACAATTGTTGGTCACCAAAGAAAGAAAAATGAAAATCAGTGGAGACCATCAGCTGGTTGGGTATATATTCTTCTGTTTTCAGCAGAATGTATCCAGGTTTAGAAGAACTTGAGCATTAGCAAAAGATGACAGAATTGTACTTTTGGTGTGAACTGTCCTTTAAAGATGTGCTTTTGAACCTCCGCCCATTGCCCAGCTGTTAAATATTGCAGGTGCATGTGTCTGACAGTTTAATTAAAAGATCAGGCACAAATCTGTCATTATACGGGTGTTTCAGGGACGCTGGTGTGTGAGCCTGGTGTACTGGCCTGATGCCACTCCTGCACTTTTACTCTTTTACTTTAAATGTCTGATGATTTCATGCATTAGGTTTAAATAACAAAAACAAACATTTTTAGAAGAAAATGCATCGCTTGGTGCACAAACATAGAACTAAAATGTTTTTCGGAGCTGCTGTGCGGTGTGTAAACAGTAACTATAAACATTTCAGCCAACTTCATACCCTTCATCAGACATCAGCATGATCCGATTAGGTATATAAGGAATATTGGTAATACTTTAATGCTTTAGAAAAGTATATCAATGCATTAATTGTGCCTTGTAATGCATCATATGATGATGCATTGTGTTCTCTCACGAATAATTGCAACCACGGGCAAGGTGTTTATTCTTACACCTTTAGAAAGTATAGTGCATTTCACATTGAATTAGACATCGAGCAGAAAGACTGCAATGGTATCTTTTTGGAAAACATATTTCAGTAACACTTTACAATAAGATGCAAGTCTGAAAAAAAGTTCTTTGTAAAATAATCATGCATTTAAAACTTTAAGCCGCTGAAATGATTTCAGTCGCTTATACCACGGTAGGTTTGCTTTGAAAGGTTTATGCTACAGTATATTATTCAATTTCTCTTGACTGGATCATTATAGTTTGATAATATCACACTCTCATGAGGGGTCTCTCTTGGTATACTGTATAACAGCTGAAGTTATGTCTGTGGGGCAGGAAGTGAGAGTGTGTGAATGATCCTGTTACCAGGTCGTGGCTTCAGCCGCAGTGGAATAGTTCCACTTAGAGCATAAGTAGGTATGGTCACTAAAATTAGCCGCTAAGGCACTGACCCTTAACCTGCTGAGTAAAGACGAGCTGTGACCAAATGTCAACTTGTCAAATGAACTAGTTAAAAGTATTGTTATATGGTAATCGATAACAAGAAATGTCCATGTTTTTATTGAATGTTTTTTTTTTTTAAATATGCAGTTATACTCAGAAATAGACCATATTATGGAAAAAACGATTGCATTTCACATTTAAGACCATTAAGGGTTTTTTTGCATTGTAATTATAAAAATGTATGTTAATAATCTTTTGTTTTATTTGCAAACATCTTTTTTATAGTCTACAATTGTAAATATACCTCATGGCAGTGTTTGTTTTATTGATTTATTTTTTCATGCAATATGTTTTAATGCAAAAATGTAATTGAATCTAAAAAAGAATGATTTCAATTTTTCTTTTTTTTATTAAAGAAATGTATTTAAGGTTTTTTTGTTTTTGTTTTTTTGCAAAATATGATTTTTCTGTTTGAGTTTTACCCAGTAGCTTGTTGTAATTAGCATATACTATATCATATTGGTATAGCATGCATGACCCACTGCTGGTTGTATGTTTGGTTGCAGTTTATAAGTGTTTTTTTTTTTTTCTTTTTCAGGTTGTGTTTGAAACCCCGCCCACAGTAGTAGATGAGGCCCCTGTTAAAGGGGAGGAGACTCCTGCAGAGGGGGAGGAGTCAGAGGTGCAAGTAAAGCCCGAACTGGGCATAGGCTCCACCCACCAGGAAGAGCAGACCACAGAAGAGCGTCTTCAGTTGCTGGTAAGAGTCAGATAATCACAGCTGTGTGTGTGTGTGCATTCACAGTAACACCAAATGCTCTTTTGTATGCACATATTTTGCACTTCAAATAACAAATCATCCTAAAAAACATAGAAACACCTGAATTCATTGGAGCCTGTGACAAATATGAAAAAAATAGATCTGGTACAAATGAAAATGCACCGTCGTGGAAAAACCTGGGAATACCAGGAAATGGTATGTTTTACATTGTAAAAAAAAAAAAGTGATGGGAGTCTTCAAAAATCATTAAAAACCTTTATGGATGTTGATTTATTTTTCTCTATAAGCTGTGAAATATTCAGTTTTATATTGTAGAAATTGCTCTTGCGTCTTTCAAACTTGCAGTCTTTACTACTTAAATATATTTATTATTTAGTACAAATATATTTATTAAATATGCTCATTATTGTTTTGTTTTGTTTTTAAAATTGAAAATCCCTTCAAAATTCTTCTCAGAATTATAAAAAATAAAATAAAATCCTTACTCAGTAATTATGAATGACAGCGAAAGTCACGAGGTTCTCTTTTCATTCATATATCCATGTTTCTGAACATGCGTTTTGATGTTTCTGCAGGAAAGTGAGTTGGGCAAGAAGAGGAAAGAATGTGAAGTTCTTGAGCATGAGGTGCGGAAGAGACAGAAACGATGTCTCGATTTGGTGAGTGTTTTTCCTCATATTTCAGTGCTTTGTCTCCTGCGTGTCAGGATGAAAAACACTGTGTGTGTGTGTGTTCACAGGAGGACCAGCTAGTGGACGAGCGCAGCAGAAATGAGCACTTAATAGAGGAGGCAGAACTCCTCAGGAGAAAGGCTCAGCTGCTCGACCAGGTGAAACGCTGTCAAATTATACAAATACAGTTAGATTAAAAATCATCTTAAAATGAAAATTTGCCAAGAATGTGCTCACCCTCAGGCCATCCAAGATTGGGATGAGTTTGTTTCTTCATCAGATTTGAAGAAATGTAGCATTGCATCAGTGTCTCAGTGATGGAAGTGAATGGGTGCCGTCAGAATCGGCTGATTAAAACACTACAATAAACAGTTAACTCTAGTCCATCAGTTAAAATCTGGATGTTAAAACATCTGAATGATGGATTTCTTTCAGTTTTTGCTTTAACTGATGGACTGGAGTTACTTATGGATTACTTGTGATGTTTCTATCAGCTGTTTGGACCCATTCACTGCAGAGCATCTGGTGAGCAAGTGTTAAAGGTCAGTGTAAACTCTGTGTTTCTGTAGTCGCAGGCTGAAAATGAGGAGCTAAAGGAACAGCTCTGTGTTTTGAACGCGCAGCATAGTTCAGTTCTGGAGGAGAACCAGCGACTCCGTGCAAAGCTGGAGAACCTAGAGCAGGTCCTAAAGGTAAAACACTCACATGCAGTCACTTTTTTGACGTGTCCGCATTGCGTTCGTTGTGTAATCTGTCTATATTTGTGTTGTGTGTGTGTGATGGCAGCACATGCGAGAGGTCGCCGAGCGCAGGCAGCAGCTGGAATTGGAGCATGAGCAGGCACTGGCTATCCTCAAGTTCAAACAGGATGAAATCAAGCGACTCCAGCGGGTCAGTTGCACATGGTTATTATCACAGTAATTCTGCTTTTAATGGGAATTCCTGTAGGAATAAGTCTTTGTATTCCTGAATGCAATCCCTGATGATGATGTATTGACATTATGCCACAGATAACTAATGATAAAGCTGGTATTGAAGCAGTAATAATGAGATAATTATGTGTGTGATTTCTGTGATCTGACTCCACAGGCTCAATTATTTGCTAAAAGAGAACATGAAGGTGTCGTGCAGATGCTGGAGGTGAGTTTTGCATCTCGTGCTTTGCTTTTGTTCTTGTCATGATCGTTTTTTGTTACGTTAAACATTTCAATCGTGTTAACTAAAGAGCTGTGATGAGTGGATGACAGAAAATGTCTGTTTGTGATGCATGGGTTTTAATGACTGTGCATATGTGTGTTGTTTAACTGAGTTGTGTCTTTCTCAGGATCTGGTGCAGCTTGTATTGCACAGAGAGCTGGTAGAGTACAGCGTGTGCACTTCCTGTTTGATGTGTTACATTTCCTGTTTCTCTCTCTAAACTGCATCGCTGATGATTGTATGTGCAACCTGCAGAGGGCTCTGTTTACCTACTAGTCCAATTTATTTTTGCTTTTACTTTGACTTTGAGACATGCAATATTGCCAAAACATCTATTTAAAAAAAAATAAAATCAAAATTCAAATTAAATATTACTTCAACAAGGTGTAGGAGAACTTGGAGAGCTCTTGAGTGTGGTGTTCAAACCAGTAATTTGTTTTATTTTATCCAAAGTAACGCATATTTCATTTGACCTTTACACTATATCAGTATCAGCGGGAATCAAATCCTTGATCTTGACGGTGTAAGCAGGTTCCTGATTGGTCTGTGAGCATGTGCCGCACAGATTTGACTATCCTTGCGTTTGATCTAGAAAAACATAGCATGAAGAATTTTACTCTAGTACCTCAAAACTGGAAAGTAACTTTAATAATGCTCTTAGTATTTGTATATTTTGAGATGCTTTCAACAGTGATGCAGTTCAACAGGTCCTGGACTGCAGCATTAATCATCTAATCTAATCTAATACCTGCTCTGACTGCTTTTGACATGCATGATGTTTCCTCTCTCTCTCTCTTTCTGTCCTATACTTTGTGTTTTGTGGCCGCTAACCAGAATACACTGGACTGCATGCAGGTATCAAATCACATGCGTTTGGCCCAAAAACCCTATTTTTGCTTTAGTTTCTAGAGCTTGCGAGTGTGGTTTGTGCACGCTGTTTTAGAGCTTCTCAGCTAAAGGTTTCAGCACTCGAGTGCAACAGGGACGACAGAAACACTGCTAAAAGTGTAGTTTTATTAGTTGGCGCTGACCAGCTTTTTGAGTTGCAATATGCAAATATATTTTTCAGACTATTTCCTATGTAATGTCGTAAAGTTAAATGTGACACTCAGACTTCTGAGGTGAGAGTTATACAGGAAATTCTATATTTTTAGAGTTTAAACAAGTGACAGTCGGCCACTTAATGTGTGTGTGTGTGTGTGTGTGTGTGTGTGTGTGTGTGTATGCTTGAGCGTGAGAGTGTGTGTGTGTGTGTGTGTGTGTTTTTAAGCCTTGTGCTCTGTGTGCCAGGAAACTGAACCACAGAGCCGGAAGTGAAACTAGCTCACCGTACTCTCACAAACACTTGAGTTTTTAATGCTTTTACTACATGTTTGTGTTTTACACTCGGCTAAATGGCTTTAACCCCTTTCCTTTGTCCTGTTTACACCATTTACTCTCTGCTTTTTGAAGCTTTGTGGTGCAAGATGCTTTTTTATTAAGACTGTGCGTATATCATGTGGTGATTAAAGCAGACTCAGTGTGTTGATGTAATTATCTAGAAAAGCTACACTGCAGGTTTTTCTTTCCTATTTTTTTTTTAGGTTTCAGTAATGCAAATCTGAACATATGTAAGAAATATTAAAATACTGTATATAAAATTGTGAATTTAACTCAATGAGTACATTTTATTTAGTTTAATGTGATTACACCTGACATATCTATATGTTGTTATCTACACACTACGTTTTTATGATCTTCTGGATTTTCAGTTTTATTAACACAAATATTAACATATGTAAGAACCATAAAAATGAATTGAAAATAGCCATATCATTTGAAGAAGGATGTGATGTTACTGACCATACTTCATTTTATTTATAAGTTTAAAAAAAAAAGTTTTGTTGAACATTTATTGTCTTATTTTATGATTATTTCATAAAAAAAAGAATTGCATGATTGTGCATGTGTATATTAATAATATTATATATATATATATATATATATATATATTAGTATTAATATAATAAAACCTACACACCAGGTGTTTATGATTTTAGCGGTTTTAGCTTTGAACAACACAAACATTAACATGTTATTTTGAAATAATGCTTATTGTTAATGATTTGAACAGGCTACGAAACTTCACAATAAATTTTGTGATTTTTATCTCTTGGATGATAAGTAATATTTACCAGTATGTGTATGCAGTTATAGATTTTTTTTCATGAGATGTGTTTGTCACAATTTGTTAATTTTAGAGTACTTTCCACTGATATTAATATCCTGAAGTTCACAAAAATGTCTTGCGAACCAAAATAATTGCTAGCTTAGATTAACCACCGAGTTCATATTTTCAGTTGTAGATGATGTCATCTTTGTCGCATCATCACGTGCTCTGATTGGCTAATCCCACATGTGCAGTGCACCATTCATTACTTTGGCTGACTAATAGCGTTTGCATTTCTTCATCAGACAAGCCCCTCAATTCATTCCCTTCATGAATATTAAGTTACATCTGCGTATTAATGTGGACCCTGTGTGTAGGCAAAAGTTCGGGAGCTGGAGGAGAAATGCCGCAGTCAGAGCGAGCAGTTTGGGATGCTGTCACAGGAGCTGGACAAATTCAGGGTTCAGGCCTCAAAGATCGACCTGTCGGAGGCTGGCCTGCTGTCCAGCCCCAGCCTGACCCAGCTGACCAATGGGGTCGTCCTGTCCGGAGAGACCGGTACGCTAAAATACCGACACATAACAGATGCTTTTGTGTTTTTGCATCAAGTCACAGTTTGCAGTATTGATCTTATTTTGCAGCTTTGAGTCGATGGCTGTTTATTGAACAGTTGCAACCGTTTTGTTTCTTTCGAGCACATACAACTGTGCAAGTATTAATTCTTGAATCCTGAGCTCCTGTCTCGTTGATTCCTGGTATAAATGTATGCCTAAACAAAAGCAGTAGTTTTCCTTTTAGCTCTGCACCTGGAGATGAAATGCTGCAGAACCAGCTGTAGTTCTACATCCTCAATCCACGCTTTTGTAGTACAGAGTGTGATACAGTGGCCTAAAGCCTAGTGTCTACGCAGGCATCCATCTCAGCATCTTAAATCAAATGGAGCTAGTAATGCGAATGATTCCAAACACTCAGCAACACTTTTTTTTAAATTAATCATCGGTTATTTTAACGTACATATACATACCGTCTCCGCTATACAGTCAGAAATAATGGAAAATATACAAACAAACGAATACAATCAGGCTAGGGGCTAAATATGCACCACAGAATAGAGAGTCTTTAAGAGAAATTATTAATGTAATACCAAACATGTGTCCATAACTCACTCAGCAACACTTTATGTGAGGTGCACAGACACTTGATATTATTATTGTTATTATTATTATCTTGGTTAATAATATTCATACCCATTACAGTAATAAATATATACAGCAAAACAACTTTTACTTTTAATATACAGCAAAACCAGATTAAATGATTATTTTTATCCAGTATACTGTACATTATATTATGATTTTATATATATATATATAGCATGATTCATCCACTAAAGTTACAATGGATTATATTATATTTAGTTATGATGTATTATAAGTCTCATATCTTGCCATTTTCCTTGTGTTACTTTACTTAAACTGATAAATACCACTTATAAGTAATAATTATAACAGTATCATTTTTTTTCTCAAACAGCCATTAGATCAGATCAATCTGTAATATAAAACATTTGCTTTGAAGATTTTTGTAATTATTATCAGTTTGATTATTTTACTCTGGAGTGACATGTCAGCAAGCCTTCGTTCGAGTATTAGTACTGTGTCTACTTTGCAAGTATGTGAACATTTTACCTTCCCTGCCTAAGTCTACTAATACTCTTAGGTCTATTTAAAAAACATTGGGTTTTTTTCAGTTGATAGTATTAGCTAGCTCACAGGAAACACTCAAATAACACTAACCACCCACAAGAGGTTTCAGATCTTTAAATAAACAATGCCATGATATGATTATATGATATTTAATACGGTGTTCATTGTGTGTTACAAATAATCATACTTGTACTTCAAGTTATAATCACAAATATGTAAATATCATATGATTGAGATATTATAACACATCATATTTTTTATCATGCATTTATGCATTCATTATAATACCCTAGGAATATTCTTATAATGTATTATAAATACAGGCTTCATAGAAAGTGTTACTAAAATGGCAGCCTTATTGAGCAGGTTGTGTTTTCTGTCATAATGCGTTCTGGGTTTCTATATGCACTGTAGTATGTTGCCATAGAATTAGGCCATCTCTTATTGCTGCTTACCTTTGGCACCAGCTCTTGTGTCGGGTCACACCTATGATGTCTAGGTTGGCAGATCACTAGGTTTTGGAGCACAGTCTAAGAATGAGTGTCTGAGATGCATAAGTGGATTGCATTTGCATTATCCCCTCTTTTTCCAGGCACAAACGCCTCATGGGAAGACATCGCGTTCTGGAGTTTGGAGGGTAATGAAGCCCTCTGTGACACCTCTGAGCCTGGTACTATTATTGAATTCAGTTCGGTTCTAGGCTGCGACCTCACATGCCCACCTGCATGAATAACACATGGAGTGTGACTGTAGCGAGCAGCGGGCGGCAGTGGTCACATCCATGAAGAGTTTAATATGTGTAGTCCTGCGCTAGAGCTGGGCGATATGACTATGATATAGCGTGAGAAACCAGCCAATCATAACGCCCACCCCTAACCTGAACCATAACACATTTAGTTGATGTACTATGTGTTGATGGTGGTCCTGTTTGCAGATCGCACCTTGTTAACATAGGTTTGGTTTTTGTCACATGAAAATCACATGGTCACTTGCGCAATTGGTAGCACATTGCATGACTCTCAGCTTTGTGAGGATATGATTGGCTGCTTTATTCTGATGGACCAATCAGAATTCACCATGGTGATTTGCGCTTAATGACAGCTGCTACTTGACTATGTTCACAATGGTTTACAAGTATATTACTTATTTTCATTATACAGTCCTGAAAAAAATATTACGCAGCAAAAGATTTTTATTATAAGAACCATTAATAATAATAATAACTGAGCAGTAACTAATGGCTGCTAAAATTCAGCTTTCTTGTCCCAATTGAAATTCAGTTTTTCTGTATTTATTATTTATTACAAAAAGCAATTATACCAAATGTATAACTGGTGGTGTAAATACACAATGAACATTTTCAGACGCATAAGGATCCTAAAGGATGTTCAAAAATTAGCAGCATACAGAAAACTATTTATCACACAATCCAATTCACTCAACTCATGAAGTGTAAAGTAATATCTGTCGTTTGTGACATTGTGACTCATTATTTAATCAGACTGCCAAAAGTGACGTTTTTGTATTAAATTGTATTAGAACTGTGAATGTGTCTAAGATGATAATTGATCATTTCTTATTACGTATTAAATGAAACATACTGTGCAGTATGTAACGCTGTTTGCCGTAAGCACTCCATTCTGAACATAGTCCTGATGTTTTGCTGCAGGTTTGGATGCATTTTAATGTTTAGCACACAAATAACAGTATGTTAACATGCACTTTTTCGTTTCTGCTATGCCTTTTTGTCTTTTGATTTGCTTTGTTTTATTAATCATCTGCAACATAATGAATACTATTAAAGCTGTAAATGACATTTTTTTTATCAGGCAAATAATGCATGGATGTGAGCAGAGGGAGGAGATGAAGGTCAAAGAGTGATTTGGTTTCTGCTATAGTGACAGGGGTCGTGACCCTTATGCAGGCAGATGGTTTTCATTTAATCAGCCCTCTGTAGATCACAGGGGATGACTAGACACATGAACACATACTTGTAAACCACAGCTCAAAGCATTATCCCACATCTGTACACACACACACACACACACACATATATATGTGCATGTTTAGCTCACTGTCTATACTGTGATAAAATAGAAATTATGTGATGCTTTTTGCGAGTATTTTTTATTTATTTATTTTTTTTATAATATTTGGTGGACCTGGCAAACCCTGGCCTGAACTACGGGTGGGTCAAGCAGAAAGTTAATGCATTTTTATTGCGTGAACAATTCTGAAATTGACACAAGAATAATTTTATTTCTTCACAAGAATCAAGTTGTATAATTGGCGTTGATCATTGACTGTATTTTAGCAATCGGCCAATGGCTGATAGCTCTGATAACTGCTTATATCAGCCGATACTGATTATTGGTATATCAGTGCATCCTTAGGACACACCCCACATCTCATAATCAAATCAAATTCATGAACAGCATTATTTTGAGTTGTATTTCTCTATGTTAGATATGGCTGCGGTTTTGCGGACGGGCTCCACTCCACACGCAGCTGAACTCTCTCGTCCCGAACGCTCACCGACCGTCAAACACAGAGAGCTGCCTGCCATCAGCGTCAAGTCCGGCTCCACGTCCAGCCCTACTCCACCCAGATCTGAGACCACTCACCTCTCACCCAAATCTGCTGGATCTCACCCGACCAGCCCCCGAAAGGCCAGCCCTACACATGAGGTGAGAGGAGCTTCACACGGATGCATGTAGCAGGAGCAAAAAGAGACAGTATGTGTAATATATACAGTGCCAGGTTCGTTAGACAGCTGGATTAGTGTTGTTATCGTTAACCTTAAACCATTTAAAACAAATAAAACATTATGGTATATGAAATCAATTTTAAGTGAAATGAAATTTTTAATTTAAAGCTAATTTATTAAAATTAATAAAATGTTTAAATGAACTAAAATGTATACATTGTGATTTTAAAAAGTTTGAAAGGTAATTAAATAAAAAATATAATAAATGGGGGTGTGGATTCTAAATATAAAGAAAAAACATTGTAAGAGTATATTAATACTACTACAATAAAACTGACATATCCATGCTTGAAAAGTCCAGTGTAAGGGTCAGCAAATGTTTTGAGAGGGAAAGAAACCTATTAGTTGGTTATATATAATAATAAATAAATGAATAGTTATAATAAGAAAAGACAAAAATATAAATAAATAGACATTTTTAAACAAAAATACAAAATGACAAAATGAAATGGCTCAAACTTTAAAATTAAAATATAATTAAAAAGAATTCAAAATAATAAATACTGTACTGGTGAAAAGAAAAAAATGTAAGCACATTTATAGAAAATTAATTCCAAATAAAATAAACACTACAGAAGTATATCATATATATATATATATATATATATGTGTGTGTGTGTGTGTGTGTGTATATATATATATATATATATATATATATATACATACATATATGTGTGTGTGTATATATAATTTTTATTTTTTTATTAAAAAGTGTGTGTGTGTGTGTGTGTGTGTGTATGGACTTAAAAAAATGTTTTTAACTAAGAAGGTACAACCTTTCTTACTGTTTTACTGCTCTGTTTAGTGGAGTCGTCTAGAATGCTGGTCATGTTTTTGATTCGGTGGGAGTTAGATTTCATGAATGAGTTTACCTTGAAGTGTTTGAGCTTTAGCACTGAAGTTTAAGAACTGTTCCCGGGTCAGAGTGCAGGCGCTCTCGGTGCGTGTGCAGCTGTCTAAAGCTGATATTCAGTGAGATAATCCTGAGCAGTGCTGCTGGATTATGAAGGTTGTAGTAGTTGT
This sequence comes from Enteromius radiatus, assembly GCA_032357445.1. Taxonomy (NCBI): domain Eukaryota; kingdom Metazoa; phylum Chordata; class Actinopteri; order Cypriniformes; family Cyprinidae; genus Enteromius; species Enteromius radiatus. Next base: position 25,058,903 of record JAUCMS010000095.1, on the reverse strand, counting down.
AAGTGATTATCCATAAAAGGTTTTACCCTTGAGCTATAAATACTGCTGCATGCCTCCATTTACTTCTTACTCACAGCATCGCTATATTTAGATGATTTCAGCAGCTCACTCTGGAAGTTTATTAAACTACAGACCTGTTGTTATTGGTGAAAAATGGACATGCTGCATAATGTGAGATAAATGAGCACAGTGCATGCATACAGTAGTTGTTACTGTTTTTTTTTTGTGATTTAGTCAAATGTTTTTGCTCATGGTTTTTGAAGATGAGGGCATCATTCAATCTGCAGACATATTTGTAATTAAAATCATACCATAGTTTGATTGGAAATACAATAAAACATCTGGAAGGTGTTTCTCCTCACCATTAAAAGTTTGAGTGTGTGTTTCAGGTGGACACTGCTAGTGAAGTTGAGGAGCTGGATATTGATGTTTCTCCAGCACCGTATTCGGTCACTAAAGGAGCAGCAAAACTCCAGGTCTTCATCGCGCGGTACAGGTAAACAGCATTCAAATTCAGGATTTTGTTGATTTCTGTTTACGATCTTACAAATATGTGCTAAGCTGCCGTGATCATCAACAGTGTTTACTTGAATGATACTGTATATTAAACTGGGGAACTATCTTAACATCAATCAAATAGCACACACTAAATGGAGGCTTGTTTTATTTTCTAAATGCAGTTACAATCCCTATGATGGTCCTAATGATAACCCAGAGGTCGAGTTGCCCCTCACAGCAGGAGAGTACATTTATGTTTATGGAGACATGGATGATGATGGCTTTTATGAGGGTGAGTTTATTTATTACAAATTTTACAATTGTGTTTTTCATTTTAATACTTTATTATTCTTTAATTTAAAAAAAAATTGTTACTCTCAAGTGAGACCAGAATATTGAAAAAATCCAATGTTCAGATTCCTAGAAAGATGCTGTATGCATAAAATATAATCCAAACCGCATAAATTCATCAGAAATTAATATTCATATTTAATTATCATAGTTAAAACATTGAGTAAACATTTTAGCTTGTAGCTTTCTCTTGTACCGCTCATCAGTATGCATCTGCCTGAGATTTAATTTTTTTTAAATTAATGTTTACAATTTGTACATTGTTAAAAATCATTGATTTTTAATAAGTAATAAAGTGTTTTTTAATAAAAGCTGGAAATATATTTATAATATTTTTACTAAGGTTTTTAATTTTTTTTTAAATAATTGATTATTAAATAATAATAAATGCAGAAAATAATACATTTTAACTTTAATGTTTTTTTAATAATAAAAAGTAACACAGCTTTTCCTTAAATGCATTTTGATAACACTTTTTTTTTCCCTTTTAATATAATTTATGTAATAAATAGTACACTTTTTATGTGGGGGGAAATTCCAAATATGTTTATGTATGTATGTATGTATATATATATATATATTATTTTATTTATTTGTTGTTTTTTTTATGAGTGTATGTGTACTTCTGCCCAGAAAATACCGTTCACACTTCGAAACTTCTAAGAACCTAGTTTGAATTTCCTAAAGTTAAATTAAACTTCCTATAACTAACTCATTCTGTCACTCTCTGTAGGCGAGCTGATGGATGGCAGAAGAGGCCTCGTTCCCTCCAACTTTGTAGAGCGCGTATCAGACGATGACTTCATGAGCTCACACCCTCACCAGGCTGGTGATATGTCCCATAATTCCTTCCAGGACAGCAGCTTTCACAGCGGCAGTGAGCGGCTGCACCAGCACCATTTACGCTTCGCCCACAGCGCCTCCGAGAGGACGGAGACCTCCACAACAGCCTCGGCTCCCGCTGACAATGCCAAAGCTAACCCCGCTAACCCTGCCCTGGGCGTCCCGCTCACCAACGGCTTAGACCTGGATCTAGAGGAGGTTGGGGTGGACACTGTGCCTTACCCCCGCAAGCTAGCGCTAATCAAGCAATTAGCCAAGAGTGTCATCATTGGCTGGGAGTCTCCGCTGGTGCCGGCTGGCTGGGGTTCTGTGTTTAGCTATAACGTCTACGTGGACCACGAGTTGCGACTCAACGTGCCATTTGGTACCCAAACGAAGGCCGTGCTGGAGAGGCTGGATTTGGCGCAGAAGGCATATCGGGTTGCAGTGCAGTGCCTGACAGAGCGAGGCAACTCAGATCAGCTGCGTTGCAGTATGCTAGTCGGACGGGATGTGAGCGTAGCGCCGATTCACCTGCGCGTTGAACGCATAACGGCTACCTCGGCCAGCCTAACCTGGCTGCCTAGTAACAGTAACTATGTGCACATTGTGTCTTTGAATGACGAGGAGTGTGAGCTGGTAAAGGCAGGATGCTATTCACTGTGCCTCAGCAACCTCACACCAAACATGCAATATAACGTTAAAGTGGAGGCCAGGCCACACCGCACAGCCTGGGAACTACCTCCGGAGTGCCGAGAACGCAAAACCGCAATGACCTCTTTCACAACCCTGACTGCAGGTGAGACGCAGAGATTCACTGATGATGTTCAAAACAAGCAGTTTTGGGGGTAGCGCATTACAAGGAATGCGAGTTACGTAATCAGATTACTTTTTTAAGTAACAAGTCGTTGAGGGAAATACAGAGGCATTGCGTGCGCTGTGGAAATATGAGGTTACTGTAGTTCTAGAATAAATGTAAACATGCATTTACTCATCTCACCCGCACGAACGCAGATTCAGCATTCCTCAAAGTGAATGAAAATGTCAAAGTTGTGTTTCATTTTGGTTGTTGCTGAAGAGTGTTGAAATTTCTTCTTTGAGCTGCCCCCTCTATTGCACAGTGATGAATTTACATTTCATTCAGCCTGAGGCGCATTCATTTGACTTTTGGTCATGAAAAGGGCTTTTACATTTGTAAAAGAAGACCTTTTTATGTGTCTCCTATTATGGGTAATGAAAGGTTCATATTTTGGTTTCGGGAGTCTCCAGCAACAGCTTGATATGTATGCAAGGTAAAAACGCCTTCATTGTCTTATAAAATGCATTATATATTACCTTATTAGTTCAACAACTCCCAAACGATTTGTTTAAAGATTAATTTTTCCAAACCTCTCCTTTGCATGACTCTAATCTGTGGTGATTGGTCGATTAGTATCATTTTCATCTCGTCACACCTGTAATGTCAGATAAAGCAGTGTTTGCGCAGTGCTGCTTTGTATTTTGTATTCTGGTGCACTTTCAGATTTAAAACTTTGCAGGATGTTTTCATTCACTTCTGTGTTACACACTACATAAAAGGTCATTTTCAAAAATCCATCCTTTAAAACAAACAAGCAAGTTCTGCCCAGATTAAAATAATTTCCATAAAAAGCTTCTAAGTAACATAATGACTTTTTTAGGGAGTAAAGCGATATTGTAATGCATTACTTTTAAGTAGGTAACTTTCTCCATTACTGATTTCATCCTTCAACATCCTTTGGTCTGACCTTTACCCTTGTCCTCCAGGTCCTCCTGATGCTCCTCTGGATGTACAGTTGGAGCAGGGCCCATCTCCGGGAATAGCTCAGATAAGCTGGCTGCCCGTTACTATAGATGCTGCTGGGACGTCCAATGGTGTACGAGTCACTGGCTATACCATCTACGCTGACAAGAAGAAGGTGAACCAAAGTCCACTATATATTAGAGTTTCTACTAGAGCTGCACAATTAAACTGCAATCGTGATCATGCAAAAGCTGCCATTTTTTTAGTAGTAAATACTGCTCTTTCTGAAGGCCATAGGGTGCTTCTTACACTGAAACTACCAATAATGCCCCACAGAAGTGCATGTAAAACTCTCTCGCCTCTGTCTGCAGGTATTAGAGGTGTCGTCACCCACAGCAGGCAGCGCTCTGATTGGTCCATCTCAGATCCAAACGTTACAGGCGGCCCGTGAGCTCACCGTGCGGACCATGTCAGCTTTTGGTGAGTCGGTGGACTCATTGTCGGTGAATGTGCCCGCCAAATTGCCTGCCATCATGTCCGGTGCCTCATTGCCTCAATGCCAGTCTGTGCCAGCCACCGCCAGTGACCTCACAGCCAGTGCCAACCCAGATCCTGCTGTCTCTGCCACATCTCTCTCTGCTGCCAAAATGCCCATTCTGCCACACGCTGCTACACTGGACGAACACACCACTGGTCCTGTTCGGGGAGTCTACATCAATACACCCAATGCAGCCACTCGTGAGGCGTCTCCTGCTTCCTATGTAGAAGCCTGGGCAAACCCAACATCAGCTCCCGCCATGCCAGCACAGGAGGCACTGTCGCTATGTGCCTCGCGTACTAACTCAACGGTGAGTTTAAACTAAAAATCTACTTGTCTACAGTAATTAGCATATATGCTTAATAGCCAAAAATAAACATTTACCCATGTGTTGTTCCAGATTCTTTATCCTTTATAATGCAAAAGGAGGTGTTTAGCAGAATGTCTGCACTGCTCTTTTCTGTATGGTGAAAATTAATGTGTATTTATGCTATGCTGTGCAAGATCTATAAGTGATAAAGAGCACCATAAAAGTATTACGACTGTGTTCTGTAAGACTAGATCACAAACAGTAGGGTTGTATAACGAACAACCATTATTCACTGAAAATGGCCTTCTATTGTTTGGAAAACACCCAGGAGTTTTCACTACAATTTAGATCTTTGACCAGTAACCTTTTGCTTTAACCTTTATTCACTGCTTAACTCTGTCTTCATTCTTAATGTAGAATTGTTTTTTCTTGAGCTGGCTCAGATACATTGCAGAGAGCTAGGATGTATAGGTTCTGTTTATTATTTAAAATTGGTTGGGAATAAGCACTGTATCTAATTGAGTTGGAGTATTTGTAAGCTAATAAAGCATTTCCATTAACAGGTGAGTGTATCTACACCCATGGTTACACCTGTACCCGCAATCGTGCCTGTGCCTGTTGCTACACCAACATCCATGGCCATACCTGTTCCCTTGACCACACCAGGACCCATGCCTACACCAGTGTCTATGGTGGTGCCAGGTCCTGTAGTTGTGCCGGCACCAACCACCATGTCTGTGCACATGTCTGCTCCCATACCTGCACCTATTGTTGTACCTGCATCAGTACCAGCGCAGTCCAGTGTGGCTCCCGCTTTGCAAAACCCAAGCAGAGAGACAGACAGCCCAGGAGGCCTGCGTCCTGTTGCCTCCCTCTCCGACTTCTTAGAGGACCCACGTGCCAAACTTCACACTCCACCACCACCCGGTTCCACCTGCCCCAAAGTCAACATCCCAGCAAAGGACCCTCTCGATATCCCAGATACGCACCCACTGAGGCCTCCTAATCCATCTCCCTTTGAGTCAGAGCCCGAGGAGGACAGGGAAAACACCAGGCTGGTGTCCATAGAGGAGTTCCTGCGGCCTATCCCTCAGCCTCGGATAAAGGTCAGTTTCCAAACCAAATCTGGAGACCATGTGTGTCCCTGTGCGACAGTTATCTTTTAGGACTGCACTTACTTTGAGTAAGTCACCATTCCCCTTAGAGCTCCCTGCATGTCATATACTAATTGAATTTTTTCAAATATTGTGCTGTCCAAGTGCAGGGGTGCCCAGTCCAGTTGCTGTAGGGTTACTGTTTTACAAAGTTTAGCTCCAACCCCAGTTAAATACACTTAAACCACTTAATCAAGGTGTTTGGAAGTTAAAGGAAATTCCATACAGGTGTGTTGCAACTGAGTTCTTCAGAAGCAGGATTAGACACCCCTGTCCCAGTGAAAACTGTGCTGAAGTTGTGGTTTTGTGGTATGCTGTCAGGTCTATGCTGGTGGTCTTATGGACCCTCCCCCAGACTACCACGGGGAGAGCAGTCGGTCTGATCTGTCGGATATACTGGAAGAAGAGGAGGAAGATCTGTACTCTGAACCTATCACTGATGTCTCCAGAGGTTACAGTACAGGTCCTACAGGCAGGGTATGTACATCCACGTGCATGTTGTAATGTTCCTCAGCGAACAAAAAGTCCAAAAGACTCCTGTTGCAGTATGTCAAGACTTTTTGCACCAGGTAATCATGCTCACAACGAAATGTCACAGTGCTCAATGCAATAATATATAAAACAGCAGGTTTTGATTGGCTAAAACAACGTTCTTCTGTTCTTATATTTCCTCTGTTGCATTTTAATTTTCTTCTTTCTTTTCCTTGTTTTGTTCTATTTGTACACCAATCAAACCTTTGCCTCCTTGGTATGTTCTCAATATTTCACCTTGCTCGTTTCCTACTCTGGTAACTCGCAATGCTCCTCTAAAACAACCCTAGTCCGAATTGTGGGAACCTGACAGCGATGAAGACATTTTGGAAAGGATTATAAAGCTCCCCCCTCAAGCCTACCACAACAAGCAGCTCTTTAGCATCCCAGAAGTCACAGAAGAAGAAGACAACACCGAATCTGAACCCCACACTAGGCCTTCCCCAGGCCGGACTACTTCTGGCAAGGGCCGCCAGAGCAGACATGAGGGTCACCGACATCCCCCCTACCATCACAACAAGGGACATAAAATGGAATCTGATTCACCCGTAGTGAGGTACAAAGGGACTGTGCCAGTCAGGACAAGACCCAGAGTGCACTACGCTGACACGGTGGACACCATCAACTATCTGGATGAAGAGGAGGTGGAGTTGGACTCTGACAGTAGCCTGTACGCTGGGCCTAGTTCTGTAAGTGTGGCTGCACGCCGTACACCGCACAAAGGCCATGGAGACCAACTCAGGAGAGAGGCCTTACTTCGTAGCCAGATGACCTCAGGATCAGGGCAGGGAGCGTATTTACTTAGCAAGACCATACATCGTGTGAAGTCTCCCACTGGACCCTCTACAGAGATTGACGTAGAGTATGGAACCAATATCGATGAGGAGCCTCAGTTGTTTGATCCTGGAGAAGTTGTGTTAGAGCAAATGAGCTCTGAGTGGTGGGTTGAAGGCGGTAACAACGAGTACCACCACTTGACCCCAACATGCAGACCCCAGCCAGAGCTGCCCCAAAGCAGCCGCTCATGGGTGGGTTGTCCTCTGTCCATCTGTCCCCTGTTGTACCACAGCCATCTATCCCTTGAGAAGCTCTCTTTGCGAACCTGTCCTTTCCTTTAGGAGATGGCTAAAATCTTTTGCGTCCTAAAAGTTTGCACCTATCACTTTCTATACTTATCAGTTCACTGTAGCTTAATTTGTCTGACTTCTTACATCATATTTGGATGGTTTAGAACTAGTGGTCTCAACTCTGGCCCTTAATATCCACTTTCCTGCAGAGTTTAAGATCAAACACACTTGCCTGTAATCCTGAAGACCTTTGATAGGTGGTTCAAGTGAGCTTGCTTAAGGTTGGAGCTAAAATCTACAGGAAAGAGGACCATGAGGGCCAGAGTTGAGAACTTAATGGATACTATTGGAGTTAACAGTGACATTCTTGAGGAACTGAACAATTCAGGTTCCGTTTCCACTTAACATTTTAATTTAGGCCTACAATCCTTTTCGGAATAGACAATATTATGGCATTCCTCTATGTACATTTCATGTTTAGTTGTCCAGGAAGAATGCAAATGTTCCAAAACGTAAGTTTTGATTAAAAGTGGCTCTCTACTCCCAATCCTACATGAAGCTAACATTGAAAAAGCATTCATCCCATTCAGCGGCTATATGGGATTCTACCAAGTGCTCAGTGACTCTCCAACACTAATTTTACTGTGGATGCAAAAGGTTTAAGCCTGTACATCTCGCTCCTTGTGTGCCTCACACCCTTTCTCTCAGTCTCTAGTCAAAGCATCTTTGTATTTGTAGTTGTGTAGCTGGCAGCGCTGCTCTATGCATTCGTCCTATGTCTTATTCTTCCCAGTGTTCAGTTAGAACATTGCTGTTCTAAGACTGTGGCTGTGCAATCTCTCAATAGGTTTTCTTGCTCTGGTGCATCTCCTTTCCATGACACAAATGGGATGCTTCTTGACCCACATATTGTCAAGGTTGTCTAGAGACTGCCTGAGCAGTTACAGTAGAGATTGGACCACACTGAAACGCTACAGTATATGAAAATAAGATGTTGTGCTTGCACAGGGATCTCCTTTGTTCTCATGATTGCAATGTTGCAACAAAGAACAACCCCAAGTGCTACTTCTTTGATCTGGAATCAGATGTTGCTTAAGCAATGGCATTTTTGACTGGTGTGTGTTACAGGGCTCCAGGCTAATTTAGTAAAAAACAAAAATGCCCGCAACACTGATTTCAAATTTATTTGCAATCAACGTTAAAATGCCGGAACTTCATTTCATGTTGATATGTGGCTTCTTCTTATACCCCTAGAAGGTGCCCAAACACAGATATTAATGTTTGGCCAATGCAATTGCAGTCCATTGTACATAGTTAGAAGCTCTTGAATATAGTTAATGGTGTTTCAGGCATTTTGGTACCAGGTAGCAAGCTAAGCACTGTGTACAGCAAATGTTCAAAATGTTAGCTTGGCAATTCATTTAATATGGACTGTTCTTATTCTGTAATTTGTCACAATTACACAATATTTGATTAAAAGCAAGTGGCTCCTAAGCAATTGTTTTGGTCTGGGGCCCTAGTGTCCATTAGTTGTATTACATGCAGATTGTGTGTTGTTACAGTTGTTCCACTCCTGATTTTATTAACATGTTACATTAGAGAACACTATTCACTATTAACTAGTTACTTATTAGACTGCGTTAGCTGTTTATTACTATTTATAAAGGACATGTCAATGCCTTATTTCGCACAACAATATTTTAGTTCCCTTAATCCTGAATAGCCACTACAAAGAACTACCAGTTGCTTATTATCAGTAAGCATCAAATTAGAAATGTATTGGGGGAAAACTCTTAGGTAATAGTGAATACTTGTTCGCTAATCAGAAGTGTTACCGTGATGTTAGTGTCTGTTTCCCACGTGTCATTATCTAACAGTTTGTTTCTCTCAAACCAGGAGGCAGGTGGAAGAGAAGCATCGTTGGCAGATCCAGGTGCAATGTGGTGCAATGTCAATCCAAAATCGCCACACTCTGAAATTAGACTCCATAGAGGTGAGACTCTCTCACTTCCTTATCTCTCTCTCTCTCTCTCTCTCTCTCAACGTGAACTGCAATCAGCTCTTATTCAGATCACATCCCTTTATCTTCTTCTCATATATTCAGAACTGGCTTGTTGAGAATTGCTAATACTATTAAATTTTTCTGACTGAAATCCCCTAGGTTTGCATTTATGGACAATCACGTAATATAAAGTTTTATAAAGTAACCACAGACATTTGACCACTTCCCAGAATACTCACATTGCACTTTTACAATAAAACAATAAAAAAAAAATATATATATATTTTAATTTATTTGTTTATTTATTTATTTTTCTTTGAGGGTAAAAAAAAAGATATATATATATATATATATTTTTTTTTTTTTAATCTTTTTTTTTTTCTTTGAGGGCATATGCCCTCAAATATGACCTACAGAGGTTGTGAAATGTCCTCGTTTCTTTGCTCTGCCCTTGATTGTTGCTACAGATGGTCTTGATCCTCACTAATGAGATGAGCACATCTCACTGCTGGAGCTTACCACAAACATGACAGACACCTATTAGCACCACTGATTATACATCTCTGTTTTACACTGTAGTCCTCACACACCCATCTAGAAACAGGAAATTGATCCTGATGGCTTTAGGGTGCTGACCCATGACCCGATGACCCTGACAGATGCTTGAGTGTTGCTTTCAGACTGCAGTGTACAGAACAGCAGTGTTATCTCGCATGTATGTGCAATTAATAGCACAGGAAAATTATGGGTGGTGTTTGGTGGTGTAACTTCATCTGGGCAGCTGCGTTGACTGATTTAGTCGACACTTTTGACTTACAGTGATGCCTTTTTATCAGTTCGTATAGTAATCGATTGTTCAGCACAGTTGCTTTATTGCGAGTCATTGTCATTAAATTTTTTTTGACATTATTGGAAATATTAGATTGATTAGTCAACATTAAGAACCAGAACTGGGTTGGTTTTATTAAATATAATGTGGATTTTGTTTTAGGGTTGTTTATGTTATTTACTTTCAGTCTCTTCCATGACAACATTATTGAAATTCACAAAAGGGTTTTTGTTAGCTAAATAGACTTTTTGTGTGTGTGTCTTTCTCTCTTCTAGTCGTTGCTCTGTACGGATGACTCATGAGCGCACGTTTCTGTAGAGGCTCATGGCGGCTTAGGATCAGGAGGTTTTAGTATGATTACCTCACTTAAGGACACGCCTGGGCTGCACCATTATGTTTTTCGGGCAGGGGAGACCACAAACATTAGTTTACTGACTGAAATTCATGGAAAGCCACAAAATGTAACAAAACTTCGGCTTTTCAAGATGTGATACGGGCATGGCATGTCCTGGGTGTTTTTGCATGATTACTGGAGGTCATGATATATCCTTTGGAATAATTTCTTGACAAGTTTGTGTTTGCTTTTTGGTGTTGCAGAGCCCAGAGCATGTGGAGAAAATGAGGTGAGAGTCTTTGTTGCCCTCTTCCCATATGATCCTGCAATCATGTCACCCAATCCTGATGCTGCGGAAGAGGAGCTTCCCTTTAAAGAAGGCCAGATTATCAAGGTATATTGGTGCAGGTGCAAAAAGTATGAGATTCTGGTGCATGTGCTGTAAGATCTTTATAACAGTATAGTAGATACTTACTGTACCAGAAATGATATAATATAGTAAGATGAGATTTAAATGACCAAAACAAATATTAAAATGCAATGCAATTGCATTTTAATATAATAAAAATATAATAAAATTATTTATTAAGTTGCAGCAGTCCAGTAGGTCTTCATCTTGAAATATTAATAACAATATAAAAGTTATGCTTACTCTCTGAAACTAAAATCAGTCAAAAAGACAGAAGGCGTAGATTGAGTGCAACAGGTTTTAAATGTTTTATAAATTAATTTGATGAGGTAGGATTTATAGGGTTAAAACTACAAATAAAGAGTCAAATCTCACCCACATTAGTCTACAAAATGTGCATCTCCTGTGCGGCCTGCAAAACCTTACTACTCTCATTACAGTTAGCAAATAATACCCAAAAAAAGCCGCTTTGCTGTTCATATCATAATGATTTCACAACTTGATAAAGTTCTTATAGAAAGCTGATTGCAGTGTTTCTTCTCTGCAGGTTTATGGGGACAAAGATGCAGATGGTTTCTACCGGGGCGAGGCGGGTGGTCGTCGGGGCTATGTGCCGTGTAATATGGTTTCAGAGATCCAGGTTGATGATGAGGAGACTAGAGATCAGCTCCTGATGCAGGGCTTCCTCTCCACAGAGGCATCAATGGAAAAGATAGGTGTGTTTACCAGCGCATACACATCAACACCTCAGTGTCGGTTTTAACACCAACGTATATCATGTTTGACAAAATATTTGTGCTTACAATGTTCTTATTTGATTTCTGAGCATATGCTAAACTCTAGTGAGATCATCTGTAACCGTTAAAAAGCTTCTCGCATCAGGATCTTAAAGTGCTCTCTAGATAGAAGACGGACTATGTTTTGGAGCAGAGCTGTAGTCTGACTGACATTGATTTAAGGTCATATTTTGAGCATGTTTCTAAAATAAAAATAAATCTCTTAACTCCCTGTAATCGTTCAAAGAAAAAGACAAAAATCCAGCCGCAGCTGACATTTTAGCATAGCTTGGATCACGCTTGTAGACAAAATAGGCTTCAGGCTAACGACTTTGAGGAACTTGGGTTTCCCTTGAATTCAGCGCTTTAAAGTGATGGCTGTGTATTGTGCTGCTGCTTTTGTAAATTGGTTAAGGTGCGTGTACAGTAGTATGTCTTTCTCTGATTGAAGGCAAAACCACTGCTTTTTGAGGATTTGGTTCCATAACATGACTCGTGGAAAGACAATAAAATAGTTGAATATATATTACACTTAGAATTCAGGTACAATAAATATCTTTATATGCTGTATTTTTTGTCTCCGCTTCAGCAGCACATACATATAAAGTACTATAAAACTATAAAGTACTACTAAACTATATAAAGTATTTAAAGGATATTTATGTATGTTATTAACCTAATTTATATAACATAACATTTTATTCCTGAAAACATGGTGGCAGTGTATGCTTCTCTGGCTTTTGATAGTATTTTATGATTAATGGAGTGATATCCAAATATCAACCAAATGAAGCAAGGATGTCTTTCCTGGAAATGTATACACATTTCTGCATATTTAATTAGATAATGTGCAAATTTAAACATAACATGTAACACAAAACAGTTGTCTTAATGAATTTAGATGAATAAATGATTGAAGTTTAGTGATATTTGTTATTTTTACCCTGTTCACCCGTAGTGTTGCATGTGAGGAAATGAGTAACACAAAAAAGCATTAAAAAACCTTTCATTGTTAGACAGTTTTTACACTTAAAATGATCATGGGTGACTGAGAATAGCACATTTCTACAAAGTCAGTGACCTTAATTCCACACTGTTCTGTTCTTGATTTAATCTGGTTTATATTTCAGCCACAAAATAATAATAATATAAAAAGATAAATAAAAGGTAGTTGCTTTTAATATTTTTTTTAATATAAATTGCAAATTTATGCCTTGCATTTCTGCTAATGTCAACATTTAGAGTTTATATCTCTCAATTTTGACAGTCTCTGAGATTTTTTTCATTATACCGGAGTGTTGACATTAATCCTTCCTGCGATGCATTGCAGATGAGGACGTTACATGCTTTCGCTGTTATATACAATGATGGGGGAAGGTGAGTATGGTGGCCCAGTACTTAAACATAAACATAAACACAAACATAAATTCACAGCACAACGGAAATGCTCCTGACCTCTAGGGGGGGCAGTTGGTCTGCAGAAACGGCTATTGTGCGAGGTACTTGCGGGCGTTGCGGGCTGTGTTGGTAGGACCCACATTAAAACAGTTAAAACATGTACAGACCGCACGCAAATACTCGTAATACATGCGCACGATAGCCGTTTCTGCAGACCAACTGCCCCCCCTAGGGGTCGGGAGCATTTCCGTTGTGTTGTGGCTCTATGTCGTGCTTTTGATTGCTTTTTTTAATTGCGTTGTGTTGTGTGCACTACTGGGCCACCATAGATGAGACACAAGTGTGAGTAATTAAAAGCGCTCCAACTACAACTTAAAAGCCAATATCTGGGCACATTACAGCTTTTATGAACTGATCTGGTAAGCACGACCTGGAGAAGACACACACTGTGTGTAAATCATGTCACGCACAATTAAAAGATGCTGGGGGAAATACCACTTACTTGAGAAGCCAGGTCAGATTCAGTTGACTGCTTGTATTTATTGACACAATTGTATACATGTGAAGTAAAATTGAGAATAAAGGCTGCAGTGCATCGTTAAAGGTGCTCTATGCGATGTTGCAGGATTTTAGCGTGATTTCATTTTTATCTCAAACCGTATGTTTAACCCCTTGATCGTCTTGCTGTCTGCCCTCTGAATACATCGGGAAAAAACACGGTCTTAAAAAACAACACAGAGGCTGCAATACCAAAATAAAGAATAGGGGCACAGGATGTGCACCAAAACAATAACAAACTACAGCCAGCCAATCAGCAAGAAGAGGCGGGGTTTAATGTGCGTGCACGTAATAGACAGAGTTGATTGTACCGCGGGAATCTGAGAGTTTTATTTTATTTTTAATTAGACATGTTATTTTGATGTTAGCTCTGTAGCTGTCTCTCTTGAGTTAGCATCACCTTTCGTATCAATGCGCGTTCACGGCAGTTACAGAAACACTGGGGGGAGGGCGGAGCTTACTCTGTTTTGGTTTTTTTTATTTACGTGAAACGTCAGCGGAAGTGACGTCAAACAAGATCGCATAGAGCACCTTTAATGCATTGTGTTATCAAGTAGAATCGATGACATGTTAATCATAATCAAACTCAACCGTGAGACCAGTGTAGGATCACACCCTTACGCACATTTATATCTCATAAATCTGTTCATCTGTCATATCTCCCTGTTTTTATCTCAGAAAAATCGGACATGTTACCTGCACACTGCACATTTATTTTTTTGCAAATTGTGAAGTTTTATCTCAAAATTCATATCTCATTATCGTTTATATCTCGCAATTTTAAGTTATCTTAAAATTCTGAGAATGTTTTTGCAAATTTTCTCTCTGTGATTTATATTTGTCAATCCTCAGTTTATGTGTCATGAGTCTATTTTGAGAGAAAAGTCTAAATTGTGAGAAAAAGCGCAGAAACAGCTTTTCATTGTTTAAAGCTTCACAGGCTGCAGTTTCATTCGCTGTTTTTACAAAAGTGCCGAAGTGCTGTTGTTGTAATGTTTGTGTGTTTTTGTGGTCACTGTTCAGAGAGCAGCAGTGGTTCTTGTTTCCCAGAATGCTTTGCTGCAGTGGTGGTTCAGCTCTTTCTTTCTCACTGTGGTGCCTCATTGCTGATGCTAATGCTTCTTCTTATTCTTGTTTTCAGCTCGATGCTCGTTTTGTGAGGTTTTGCTTTTCTTTTGGCTCCTCATTCATTCTTGTCTGCTACTTGTCTTTTTTTCCCCCTCGAATCCTGTTTAAATTTCATAAAGACGCCCGCTTACATGCACAGCTTCCACGCCGCCCCGCTGCACCGCCGAAACCTAGACGCTCCAAGAAAGGTGTGTGTGCGTGTGTCAGCGCTCGCTGTCTCCTCCTGAGATTTCACCTGCGTTTGGTTTGCTGAACTCACTCACGTCAGCTTTCTGCTTCTGCACCAGGAGCTCTGACCAAAGGGGGACACGAGCATTAGATGGTTTAGTTCTGAACCACAGTCAGCATGAAATAAAAATTAACGGTAACACTTCAGAATAGGGGGTCAGAATAATGCATTAGTTAAGCATTAATTAATGGTTAATTTGTTCATAATTAAGCATTAGTTGAGCAAAAACACACTAGTAATTAA
>JAUCMS010000095.1:25021022-25043864 GCA_032357445.1 Enteromius radiatus | reverse complement strand
AGTTGATGTCCCCTCAAAATAACTCAACACACAGCCATTAATGTCTGAACTGCTGGCAACAAAACTGAGGGGTGTACATACTGTATGTGTGTATATCTATATATATATACAGTATATATAATTTTTATGTATACCAAGTGCCAAAGTCTAACACATTTCTGATGAACTTTCAGTAAAAGGTTGAAGAGGAGGGTTAACCATTTAACCAGGCGTGAAGGTTTTGCTCGTTTTTGTACAGTAGAAAGTGAGTCTTGCTTTTAATCAGGTCAATCTGAGTTTGACGAAGCTCATGAGACTCAACGGTTGATCTTGAAACAGGAAGCTGATGTGGATCTCTTTCATTTGATTATCAATCAAGCTTACAAACTCAGCTCTGTTGTCTGAGGATTTTCATGCTTGAGCTGCTTTCAGTTAACTTTTAAACCATCCAAACAAGTTCTAGTAGCTCGTAACAAAACAAATCAAGAGCACGTGATTACAAAGAGAAGTGCGATGTGTAATTATATTTAAGCAGAATGAATATATACGTGTGCTGACTGGCTGGTTTTGAACTGGATCTGTTACTGAGTGGGTGTGTTTTTGCACCATGTTTTAGGGTGTAAACTTGAGTGCAAACCTAAAAACGCTTTGAAGTGCACAAATACAGCCTACATAGTGAGGCGCTGTTATGTATCTGTGGTTAAACCCAACAGAACTCAAAACTGAGATGAGATCACCTGCTTTCGCGCCCAAATCTAAACGAGATCTTCAAATAAAATATAAACTTCAGTAATTCTATCGTTTAAAATTCTAGTTCTTTTGAAAAGCATTTGCTTTATTGCTTTTTTTTTTTTTTTTAATATATATAATTTTTGTTTTGAATGAATTTGTTTATTTTTTGCCTGCCTTCAGAGCACTGAAGTGATTTCTGTCTGCGATCTGTACTTTCACTCTTAAGTTTCATTTACTACATTTGAAGTAACTTTCTCTTCTTCATTTGTTTAGGCGATGAAGCTCATCATAACTCACTGACACGAGATCAGTTTTGAGTTATTTGCGTTTTTGCTCTATTATTATATAAAACTTTATATTATTTATTATTAATATGACATTATTTTGCAGTATTCCAACTAAAAAACAATATGTTTGCAAATTCTTTTGTAATATATAGGATTAAAAAAAACAAGAAACGTACTAAATATTTTGTAATGTTTGTGTATTCTAATTAAATCAAATTTGATGCATATATAATATCTTGTGTATCATTTACAATTGAAGTTCTACACATTCACACATGCTCTTTGCATTCAACCCTACATCTATGTAAATGAAGTCATTAGTAATTGTCAAAACGAATGCAATTTCTGATTCAGCTTTACATGTCAGTGCATAATGACCTCGATCAAACATTGCGATAAGCAGCAGATCTGTGACTGGCTGTGTGTCAAACCCGTACAGATCCCCATCACTTCTAGAGTTACTATGATTCATTCAGGCCCAGCTGCAGAGCTCCTGCCTCGTGTGTTCAGGAGATGACATTCAAAATGACATTTGCTGTCTGTCTCAAGCATGTAACATGTAAAGCTCCAATTAGAATATTTATTCCGTTTAAGCAAACCACTTCCTGTCTGCTGCTAATGTCAGAGAATGTTTACTACAATCACACTAGATTAGATGGAAAATATCATTTGAATGCTGAAATGGTTTGTTTGGACCGTGTGCTTGTGTTATTTTGATGTAATGCAGTGAAGTGTGTGTGCGTGTATAACATTGTGTAACATCAAGAAACGTAGCATGAAAAACATTTCTGGTAAGAAGCTGCAGTGAAAGACTGAAATTAGTGGTTTGTGAGTCAGTCAGTATCCGTTTGCTCGTGTGAAGGAGCTGATGTTTCCCTCTCAAACGTGTGTTTCTCAAACATGGAAAAATCAGGCCTACCCGGCACGCTTCCCACATCCACGTGGAAAACAGAAACTTTCAAAAGCTCATGTTCATCAAATAACACCAATGCTAATCAGTGTCTGACTCTTTGTTGCATTACATGACAATTTCCTACAGACACAACTACTGTATACACTCATGTCTTAATAGACATAAGCAGTCATGTCCCATCTGCTCGCATTCAAATATATATATATATCTTTGTAAATATCACAGTAATAACCGTATTACCTTAAAATCGAGTTGGACCTGACAAAATCAATGACTAAAAATCCAACATTTCATTTTGTTTAAAATGATATATTGTAGCATATGTATACAGACTGTATATATTGTTGTTACATGTCGACAGTATAATATTTCAGTCAAATGTATCATATTTAAATACAGTAGGTATTGTATCATCCTCCAAGTCCAGAAAATGTTCACTTCTCCTAATAAACAGTGCATCATGTAGAGTGAATAAACAGCTTGGATAAGTTAGATGTGTTAGTGTAGTATGGGGTCGGTGGGCCGAATCTGATCTCGGAGGAGCCACGGCGCTCTCTCATGGTGTCCTTTCACAATTACACTGGGGTTACTTATAAAGTACATTTAGAACTTCAGAAGACAAATTGAAGGAATAAAAACATAAAAAGCACAATGAATCGTGTAATGTATTAGCATTACTGCAAGACTTTAAAATACAATCTGCAACACTTATCTTTTCCAAACACTAGAATATGGGATAACGCTTACTGTAACTTCTAATAATTTCTAAGAAAAAAAGAACGATGTTCTAATTCAGTTTTTCTCTTATTTTCCAGTGAAAAGGTCTGAAGACTCATAAATGAAGATACATTGTTTACTGAGAAACAAAGTGTTTGATTACACCGAGAACAAATATCTGCCACTGGGGTCAGAAAAACCTTCGTTTTGTTTTAAGCACAAGCTCACTTCTGTTACAGTTCTCGGAAAACAAGAATTCGTCTTTGTTTTCTTCCACAGGTAATATATTTTGATGTAGAGATTTTTAGAGACTTAAATACTGTGAAAGGTGTTCATTTCCACAGTGCAGGAAACAAGACTTTCTGATCTGATTTAACAGATTTTTAAAAGGCCTTTGCTGACCGGGAGGGGACGTCTACGGTTCACTTAGTTTTGTCCTGGCCACGACATATAAACTCGTGGGAAGTCGTGGCCACGAGATGGTTTTGTTGAGGTAACAACATCCTTATGTCGTGGCCTCGAGATGCTGTGTTGAGGGAACGGCATATTTTTCTCATGGCCATGAGTTTATTGCGTAAACAAACCTGCGTGACCATAGCAACCTGGGATTATCAGAGACGGATTCATTATTATTCTATTTTGAATGAAGAAATGATTATATGAATTATTATTGAAATTACTGTACTATAAAAATCATTTGATAATTTATTTTATTTTTTATGTTTCGTTAAAAGCGCTATATAAATAAAGATTGATTGATTTATTGTTTTATAATATAAATTATTATATTGCATGCAATGTAAACATCATTTATATTAAGTTTATCATGAATAAATGTTACATAAAGTAGGCCTACAAGAAAACCTTTTTACTCATTATTATATTTTTATGTGTTTCCCCCCGCCTTCATTTAAATCTTTTTACGTAACGTTCTGACTTACATAGAATAATAAAGCTTTGCCGCCTGTAATTTATTTCTTAGAATTAATAATTAATAATATAGCCTAATGCCTAGTGGAGCCGTTGAACCATCGTTTTCATTGAGGAATGAATCACGCATTTTTATTTGCAAATGAAAAAAAAGAGAAGAAGAATATACAAATATTGAATTAAATGTTTAAATCGAATAAAAATGTTTTAAACATCTCTGATAACCCCTGGTTGCTATGGTCACACAGGTTTGTTTATGCAATAAACTCGTGGTCATGAGAAAAATATGTCGTTCCCTCACCATAGCATCTCTAAAACTCAAAACTAAGTGAACCGAAGACGTCCCCTCCCGGTCAGCGTAAGAAATAATACTTTATAAGAACTGTAGAAACCCTGACCATATAGAAAACAGAAAACTACATGCTGTTTATAGCATTTTTATTCATGTTTAAATCATTTACATGGAGCAATCAAATCAAGCATTTATCCATAAAGCATCATCGATCCAAAATGTGTAAAAAAAAAAAAAAAAAGAACAGAACAACAGTAACTAAACAGCTGGTTGTGTGTGTAGCTTCACAAACATGTGACCCATAATGTTCTGATGTTTTCATGTTTTAACAGCTGTGTCTCTGGATCTGTAGATGACCCCTCTGCTCTTCAGCTCTCGCACCACACCTGAGACACAAAACACTAAATTAACCTCCGAAAATACACAACGTCCTTCTGCTGAACGAGACCAAAGTCTAACACTAACCTGGAGGTAACCGACCCGTTACTGTTACCGCATAGACGCCCGGCTTGAAGTTCCCTGAGAAAGACACGCACTGTTAGTGAACTGAATATTCACACCATTGCCTTCTGTAAAGCTGAACTTGAAGTCGTTTCATAAATGGTGGAACATTAACGCTTACTGTTTTGCCGTTTATTAATGTGAAGCAGATTTGAAACGATCTGTATAGTGTAAAATACTCACCGATTCTTTGCCATTTTGCCACCCAGCTGTCCTCTGGGCTCATCATAGCAATAACTCTATAATGAAGACGCATCACACGTTAGAGCTCAAACAAACACGCGTGTGGGTTTTTTAAAGGAATTGTTGACTCCATATGGATATTCTATGATTCTGACACACATAACTTTGAAAACCAGTGTAATTGTCTTTCCTAATATGTGTGGATTATTGTAACGGGGCTTTTTACAGCTCTGCAAAGTATCTCTGTTTTTGGTAGAAATCAAGCAAGCCATACCTTATTGAGACCAACACATTATGATCTGGTGGTTCTCTATTTAACTGTAAGAAATATCATTATGTACCCATCAAACGAAGAGCTTGTGCATTCATAAACCATCTCTCGATTGCCCTTCATCTGCAGGTATGATTCACAGTTGTCACATCCATCGTACTCAAACTGATCAATGGTCTGAAAACAGAGAAGATGAGAGATGATATCCTCTTACAAATATTTACCACAGTGAATTGTATTCATAAGGTTGCTACTGTAATGGTAAAGACTGCATCTAATAATATTAGGTACAATGTACATCTGCAAGAAGTAGAATGATGTTTTCACACGAATGTCTACACACACGTTGTAGTATTGAATCATTCTTATATTAATAACATGGTGGTCTCTGTTTTGATTAATGTCTCGTTTAGCATACCTTGACAAGAGAGCACAGCAGACACGCTCTCAAATGACGCAGATCTTTCGGGACAGTCTCCAGAGACATTCCTGTTGCTTTGAGAAAATACACTTGAAATTAAACACCAAAAAAAATATTTATAGATGCCTCGAAACAACGATTGTTTCGACGAGTTGTTAGCGTTGGCTAGCCACAATCGCAAACTAGGCGACGTTTAATGACGTCACTGGTATGCGCCGCTCGCCCGTGACATGAAATATTAGTTGTTCCAGTGTTTTGTGTGTGTGTGTATGTTTTTTTTTTATCTTAAAATTCTGTGGAATATTAGAGTTACTTAATTTCTGTAATTAAGGTAATTAATCTGCAGGTACTGTGGTTTGTGTAACGTTACATTCCAATAAGAACGCAAAAATAGTTTCATAATGTAATGGAAATGTTCCGTTATGCTTTCCCCTAAATATTCCATCACATAATTTTGAAACTAAATTTTTAGAGGGTGAATGTAAACGAGCTGAAAAAAAATAATAATTGTATAATGGAAAGCAAATTATATAATTAATAGAAACAAATGATCAAATCTAAAAGCTGTTAATTCTAAAATGTTTTTATTTTTAATATTCCATTACGTTTCAAAATATTTTTTAAACAAAAAAAAATAAGCAATTTTAGTAGGTTCAAACTGTACTGATCACAACAGCCGCCAGAGATCGCTGTTCACTCACGCGAGCCTCGTTCTGATGCGGTTTAAACCTGTTCTATATGTGAACGCGCATAACGGTTCCAGTAACGGCTGTTATAGAAGAGGGTAAATATAAAGACACGTAAAGACATTAATTAATCGATTTTTATTAACACACGTTTATAGATTGTGATGATATTCACGTATTGTGTTCTATTATGATCACAACTTTTATATTCCTAATGATCTGTTCAATCTAAGATCAATTATGAACTGTTTAACAAAAAAAAAGTAACTTGCTAAGGTTGTTGTTAATTGTTTATATTGCCTTTATGTAATTTCCATCATCTGCAGGTGATTAAGTGGTAGATTATTTGATTTGACCATGATGGATGTGGAGTGTGACCAGTCTCTTCTCAGTGTCCACATAAACCACAATAACTTCCCGGCTAAGTTGTGGTGTTTGATAAACAACCCCCAAAAAGACGCGGTCTTCTGGAGCCCAAAAGGAGAGAGAGTGGTTGTCGACCAGCAGCGGTTTGAGGATGAGCTGCTGTCACCGGTCGAACAAGATGCTAAACTGTTCAAGACCACCAACTTCGCCAGCTTCATCCGCCAGCTCAACCTCTACGGCTTCCGGAAGGTTTACCACAGGTCCTTCAAACAGAGATGCCGCAACCTGCACCACTTCCAGAATCCCTTCTTCAAGCAGGGCCGGCCGGAGCTTCTGGTCCAGATGAAGAGGCTCACCATCGGTAACAAGGCCAAGATGCAGGCTGGAGAGAAGGTGACCTGTCGCCCCCCGAGGCGAAACCACACTGCAGACGCAAAGAGACGCCAGTTTAGCTTTCATAAAAGCTGCGGTGAGGAATCATGCATGTCTGGAGAAATTCATAAAGCCTGATATGCGCAGTAATAGTCAGAAAACCTTCTTTAGAGAGTATCATATTTGACCAGTGTTGGGAAGTATCTAGTTACATGTAACAGAATGATGTCATTAAAAGGTAGGATGAAGTACTGATGCTTGCTAATAATGCAAATCAACAAGATTTTTATGAGAATATACAGCAGATACTTCTATAAAATGATATAAATAACAATTGGCACGCTATATTTGTAAGATGAGATTAAGTGATCCAAACATATATAATACAACGCAGTCCAACAATGATTGAGAGAAAGAAAGAAGCATGATGAATGATGTATAAACATCTTCTACTCACTTCTCAGGTTCAGCAGACCCAGATCAGCACTTTGGTTCTGCATCCCGTCAGCAGATGGTGTCTGACCAAAGCCTGAGCCCTCCACGCTCCTGGATCAATCCTTACAGTGATGTGCCTCCCTACTACTCTAACAAAGACATCCCGGTTTCTGTCATCTGCTTCAATCCCTACAACGCTCCTCGCAGGATCCAGGCTGCTCCAGGAGCTCTGTTTCCACAGGAGCCTGTAAATATACCTCATCAGCTGTCCTATCCTCCTGGATTTTATCTGCCAGGTACTGGCTCAGTTTGTCCTACAGTGCATTAGATAAACTCATGATGCAAACAAATAGTGTTTCAAGTGTATCTCAGTGTTTTCCACAGGACAAGTGTTTGAGAAGAGATCTCCAAACTGTGCTCAGATTTGCAGATGTACAAACGTCCTGCTTTTATCAGGAGAATCTTCTGTTGTGTTTCTATTTGCTTATGAAGGTTTCGTTGAACGTTAGTTTGTTTGTCTTGCTCTCAGTAGCGTGTCAGTGTTGCACGTCTGGTTTTCCTGAGGCAGATCGAGCAGGTGCAGGTCAAGCAGCTCTGCCATATTCACATTATGCTTATTACCTGGTGAGAAACATTGCACAGTTCACACATTTCATATATATCTGATGCTTCCCAATCATAAATAC
Source organism: Enteromius radiatus (assembly GCA_032357445.1). Lineage (NCBI taxonomy): Eukaryota > Metazoa > Chordata > Actinopteri > Cypriniformes > Cyprinidae > Enteromius > Enteromius radiatus. The sequence goes on along the minus strand of JAUCMS010000095.1, from coordinate 25,036,093 downwards.
CTGTAAACATGTTCAGCTCTTATTATACTGCATAATATCTTTTGGAATACCACAGAATATATATATATATATATATATATATAGATCAAAATAATGAATAAAAAAAAAAATAATAATAATTTTTCATTTTCTTACAGTTTAGCTGTATATATATATATATATATATATATATAAATAATATAAAATATAAGACTATGAATATAGAAATGTATATACATGTAAATATTTTCAAAATGTATACGGTATGTGTGTTTATTCATATATAGATAAATAAGAAATATACACTGTACACATATTATGTAAAAAAAAAAAAAATTTTAGATGTGATTAATCGTTAATCGTTTTTTTTTTTTTTTTTAGATATTTTATATATTGCTGGGCAAGGATTGCATCCAAAATATAGGTTTTTGTGTACATAATATGTGTGTGTGTACTGTGTACATTATTATTTATATATAATACACACACATGCATTTATATATCATTTTTTATATATTAAATATATGTATATATAATATAAATGTATACATTTAAATACATGTGAATATTATATTATGTGTGTCTATATGTACATTATACACACATATATTATATAAACAAAACTTTTAATATTGATTCAACTGATTATCGCCCACCAGCTCTAATTTAATAATATATCAGCGCTTTAAAGATTTTTATTCTTATTCTAGCAGAACTATTCACTGAGCCACAATCACAGCAGCTTCCAAACCGCAAACTGGCCCGCACACGTTACACCTGAATCTCAGCGGGGCGACGTGAACCTCGACAGGGTGTTTCAGATGGTGGATGAGTTCCAGTGCTTGCCCAGTGTCCATGTAGTGCGAGTGGTCACCCCTGTGAAAGGCCAGCGCTCCTCCAGCTCATCTCTCTGCTCTTTAACTGCGGCGTGTAAACCTGACCTGGACTCTCCTCAGAGCTCCAGGATAGACTCTGCAGCATCCATGGCCTGCGATGATGGAGCTCACTACTTCAAACCAGTGTCTGAGGGACATGATGTTAAGAAGCGAGGAGCCAACCATTTTGCATCCCTGGAGGTCTCAGAAAAGGTCAAAAGATGCTGGTATTGTCTTAGTTAGTCTTTAAGTGTGTGTTGTTTTACAGTACCTAAAGATACAGTATGTATCACAAACTATAAAAAACGACTTGCATTAAAACGGTACAACTATAACTCAGTATTCTGTAATCAGGTGACTCAGGAAAACAGCAGAAACTGACAGCTGAGACTTCAGGTAGGACAGTTTCAGATTAGATCACAACCTTGAATTATGTTTTGGCACAATTCACTTTTGTATCGTAACTTTTTATGATCCACAGGTGACGGGCAGCATCAGCATCATATGCAAATGACAAGCATCGCAAAGTTATTAATTATTTCATTATTAACTTATGTATTATTATTATTAGTTATATAAGTTGTTTAAAGTATTTTCAAAATTGTATAAACTATTTAAGAAAGTTTTTAAGATTAGAAGTAATATTGCTTGAGTTGTTTTCTCACAGAGTTTCTGCCTTTAATTTTAATGGTATTTATTCTAAATACATTTAAATATCTACAGTAAATGTGATATTATGTATCTTGTATATATATATATATATGTGTGTGTTATTTATCTTATATTTTAGAATTATTTATTTTTCAAATGTACTGTAACACAAGAGTGAAAGTCAGATTTTAATAGCATTGAGTGAACTCATTTGTTTTCAGCTTTTCTGAATTTGAATAAATGCAAAGCAAGTGAAATCCCCGATAAAGGCTGGATGGCAATTATTTGACTTCTCAGATAATTATATGTGCTTTATTATTATTTCAGAAACCAGCTCAAGTCATGAATACATGTCTAATATAAATTCTCATTTTGGATTTTATTTTAAAATGACCCATTTGAATAAAAGTTAATGTCACCATTAAATTAGGAGACAATATATTTAGATTTTGCAATTAAAGTATATTACTGTGATATTTAATTTACCTCTTGTTGCCCAACACATTGCAGTCACTCAATTTGACTGTAAAAAAAAACCTTTCTTCCAATTAATTCTTTCTGTTTGCCTTAAATCAACATTTCTAAAAGACAAATCCAAAATACTATTTTTAAAGAAGCAGTTCATTCAAAAATGTGCAGAACAATTATTCACCTTCACTGGATGAGCGTTACTAAGAGGTATGGAATAATTTCCTTTAAATGTCTTAATGATGGATTTGATTTTCTAAAACATGTGACGGACTGGAGTGGTGTGGATTACCTGTGGAATATTGCAATGTTTTTATCAGCTGTTTGGACTCTGATTCTGATGGCACCCATTCACTGAAGAGTAAGCAAGTGATGGAATGACCTTTCTCCACATCTGTTCTCACTAACATCTGTACCAGCTATTATGAAGCTTATATTGTTACACTGATTATTATATTTACGTTTAGAAAATCAGTTTTGGCATCCAGCATAGTTCTGTCATTCAGATGTTTCTCCAGTGATCTCAGCTAGAGGGCGCAATGTGAATGTCTGAGTGTGTGTGTGTGTGAGTTCACGCGTTTAATGGGTCGGATCAGTTCTGCTCCACCCTCGCTGACAGTCAGCAGGTACACACACACACACACACACGCACGCTCGCACTCTCGTTCACTCTCAACTTTAAACTTTTCCAGCGTTCCTGCCGTTCGGATCAACAACAGTGAGGCTTCGGGGCAGCGCGTGCGGATTCTACACTTCAGGTGTCTGGATTTGTCGACATGGATCTGTGGAAATTTAATCAGAGTCGACCAGGTTTGTGAAGTTTTAATTCATTTAGGAACACGAGTGTTGAGAAACGGCTTTCTCCTGACGGTGTTTTCGATCGCTCCCGCAAAGCTCTTGTTTTATCTGGATATTTTTGTATTTTTTTTTTCCCGTCGCAGTTTTTATGTCGAATCTCACGGGAAACGTTTCCAGGCGTCCACAGTGGGCTTGTGATGCGTGTTCGATCCGAGTGGAATAACTGAGACATTGTTGCATTGATGGATACGGCGATTCCGCTACAACCTGTTACATTCTGGAATGTCTGGAATCCTTTGAAGTGGACGCGGCGCACCGCACAATAATGGAGTCATTATGACGTCACACTATCAATCACGACGCGCGGGAATCTGTAATATTACTGCTCCGACCTTTGGGAGATCACATTAAACTCTTTTTGTCGTTCAAATCAATGCCCGCGCCAGGAGTCTGTCCGCTGTCAATCCCCCCGTCCCTCTGTCAGTCATGTTCTGTCAGTGATACGGGCCAGTCCCCAACTGAAGTTCCACAGAATTGCTTGTAGTATTCTTTCATTTCAAATCTCAACCCCGCAGTGCTAATAAAACTATCCATTCTAAAAGCCACTGGGTTTTCGGACAGTTTCACTGACCTCTAAAGATTCTCCTGTCTTTTATCTGAGCTCTGATTGGACGGATAGCGCATAATGTATGGCCGGGGCCCGCCGCTGCAGCCAGGACAATGAGGGTTCCTGTGCAGCAATTGGCCGGGCTCTGGCCGTGGCTGCTCATGGCTGCCTCGCAGGTGGCGTTGGGCCACACGGGCCTGGAACTAGCCGCTGCCGTGGAGTCCGAACGCTCCGCACCCAGAGCCGTGATCAAGGTGTCGCTGCTGAAGCAGGAGCCCACCAGCAGGCCCATCACCCTGGAAGGGGTGTTCGCCGGCGGCAGCGCAGGCTACGCTGAAGGCAAACTGATGCAGGTAAGAAGCTGGAAGGTGTTTTCTGTCATGCACAGGATTTTGAACCTTTTTGTTGGCATCTTCATGGAATTTTCAATTCTACAAAAGGTTCTTTGTAGTGGAAAAAGGTTCTTTAGATTAGTAAATAGTTCTTTATGCTGGAAAAAACTGGATTTTATTGCATTGCTGCGAAAACCCCTTTTAGGAGTCTAGGTTACAGCTTGGGATCTGAAGAGCATACAGCTGTGTATCTCATGCATCTTCACTCTTGGAGGCTTTAACTGGCACTAAAAGGTGTCTGGACTCTTATTGTGGACTAATATTTTTCAATTTATTTCAACACCAACAACTCTTTGCATGATCATCTTCAGTCTTGGAAGGTTTTTTACAGGTAGCGACCCTAAAAAGTATTTGACCACTTCAAATTGTCTGAATGTCAAAGCAAATGTCATTTATTGTGATTTATTACTGGTGGACAGTGGCTTAAAATTGTCTGAATGTCTTTCATTAGATGTTAGATCCAAGCTAATGGAATTTATTGTCGCTCTTCTAACAAAACGTTTAACTTGGTGGCCGCTATAGATGTTTTGTCATGCACTGTAGTAGCAGAAAGCGCAACAGCCCTTTGCACGATGATCAATAACACACAAGTCTGTGCTGATGGCGTAGAAGTGTGCAGCACTCATCCGGGATCGTGCAGAACCGCTCACCTGGGAAGCCATCAGATGCATCTGTGTGAGAGCCAAGAGCTGCTCGGGTCTTATTGGAGCTGATAGATGTGTGGTGTTGTAAAGCGTTAGGTCTGTTCTCCGAGGCCATACAGCCAGATGTTCAGGCTTTGAAGGCTGCGAGTTTGACTGCGAGAGCCGTCCTGATCAAGCCAGAGGGGATGCTCTCACTGTAAACGAACTTTGAAAGCCTTTATCCCTGTGGGAAAGAGTTATTGCATCATAAAAAAAAAAAAATTTCTTGTTAGTGCGACGTGTGTTTGTGATCGTCTCGATTAGGGTTGTGTTTGATTCTGACAGCAGTTCACATTACGAGATGATTGCTTTATTAGACACGGACGGAGAGCGGCGTTTCTGGAGTTCTGTTTTATTGGCCTCTCTGTTCTGTTGCGTGTCGTAACTAGAATAGTGCTTTATCTGAAGAAAGTGTGCCTGCCTGTGCAAAAATATGTGCTGTATTGTGGGTGGTTGCTAAGGTGTTCTGGGTGGTTGCTAGGTGGTTTCTTACCGTTTCGAGCGAAGAAAGTCCACCCTCGAGTCTCTGTGATATTCTGGTCTCTCTTCAGTCTAAGTCTGTGAGTTTATGTAGGCTGTTTTATCGTAATCGCAAACGTTTTGAGGTGTCATTCATGCCGCCGGTGACTAGTATCTTCATGCAGAATGTAAATTGTAATTGCAAGCCCATGCAAAAGAACATTGTGGGTTTGTAACTCAAAGGTTGAAGGTTCAAGCCCTGTAAAGGGAGTTTTGTCCGCTTCTGTGAGTAGAGCTAATTATCAGATAATGCATGCATGCGAGTCTGATTTACAGAAGGGTATCAGTCTCTTGCTTACAGAGAGTGTGTCACACAGACAGATGCTTTTTGTTGCAGCGCCAACCTGTTGCAACAGGCCTGGCTTGCTTTGGCGCATTGTCCTCCTGCATAATGTTCCCTTCCTCTAGGGGACAAAGTGATAGAAGCAGGTGGGGGTAGGGGGAAGTTTCTATCTTTTCTTCCCTCACTTTTTCCTTTGGCCCGACCACATGAATTCAACGTTATGCCTTTTATCTGCTGCTGGGAAGAATGATATCTGAGTGATCTGGTGTATAGCCTGTTTGTATGCTGTGCATCAAATTATGTGAAAAAGCTTCAATAATGTCTCTATATTTGGCCTTTTGACAATATTTGTGAGATAAATCTAGGTATTTATATTTGCTTTTTTGGTCCATGGTTGCAATTTTGGTCCAAAATGTTTAATGTAAGAAGTCATATATATATAGTAAAAATCTAGTTAAAGTAATCAAGACATGTTTTTCACCATTTTTTTTTTTTTTCTAGATACATTTTTCCCAAAATTATATTTTTTCAATTTATCTTGAATTGAAATTTGTTCTAAAATGGTTTAATATATTAAGTAAAATACAGAAAAAATTTATATATATTTTAAATATTTAAAAATAATACATATTTTTGTTTTCCACAGTGATTTTCACACAAAAAATATGAACAAAAATGTATAAGTGTGTGTGAATTATATATTTATATTTTTATATATATATAATATTGTATAATATTATTCATTTATTATTATGTATTTTTATTATTAATATTTTACTTTTAAAATATAGAAAATTCTTCATTTAGCGGTTAAAATCGATTTCTGAATTCATTCAAGTTTGAGCTGATTCACATAAATGAATACACGGTGAACAACAAATAAATATGGTCTGGATCTATGCCTCTGTATTAAACTCCAGAGTAAGCGAGGAGAAGCTAGTTAAATGTGTGCTGGATTAGTGCTTTTCCAGGCGTGTCTGCCTCGGCTGTCCTCGGGCGGCTCTGAATTCACCGCGTTGAGGATGACAGCCAGTTTTCATAACCACCAGTAATTACACATCTCCCATCCCATTTGATCTTCCTAAGCATGTTGTTTCTCCAGGCCACAGGTTGGCGAGCGGCGCTACTCAAATTTGACTGGCTTTTCTGGGCCGGTCGGCGGATCACAGGCAGAGCAAAACAAGATCAGACATGATGATGGTGGAAATGTTTTATTTAAGGAGAAAAGGCCTCTCGGCGCAGCCACTGGTCTTTAATGGAGGCCGATCGTACGTGCACTGTTTATTTTGCATTACAAATGTGCAATTTGATTTGACACAAGTGGTACCTTTCACTGTTTAAACCAAAAATATATCATATATATCATGCTAATATTACAGTACACACAGTTACTATTTGTAAGACTCATGACATGAAGTTCCTTTACCACGCTGATTTTCTTTTATAACTATCCAGATGCATAGTGTAGAGCTTAAACACTTTTCAAACCAACAAAGCAATACAGCAACCCAAAAAAATGTATTTAAACATGCAGTATATTTACTGTATAAGTATAAACATGTAAGCTTGTTTCCACTTTAAAAAAAAAGGACTTTATTTCACAAATCAACTTTTTTTCCCAAAACTGCGTTTATATTTCACAATTCTGACTTTTAAAAAATTATAATAATTATCAAGGAAACAAAACAATTGTAACGAAAAAGTCATAATTGATACTTTTTTTTTTATGAAGTTTTTATTTATTTATTTATTTTTTTAAATTTTAAATTAGCTGATTAATCAACCATGATAGCGTTAATTGATTGCATCTCCTATCGACAATCGATCATTGATTAATCGTTGACATCCCTAAAATATATGTATATATATAAAATGTGTGTGTAGTTAAGTGCAGTCAAACAATTATTCATCCAAAATTAAAGTGTTTATGTAATATATGTATGCTGTGTTTAATTAAATATACACGTGCGTGTGTATATTTCAGAAAAAAAATATATATATATATTAAACATGCATGTATAATAATAATAATAATAATAAAATAAATATATGTCTTGCATGTAAATATTTTCTTTATATATACTTTGTGTATTTATACACACAGTAGAGTTCACATGCATATTAGGTAAACAGAAACTTTTATTTTGGATGTAATTAATTGTGATTAATCCTTTGACAGCACTACTATATTTATTTATTTTTTATTTATTTATTTATTTAAATTCTGTGGTGCAAACTATGTTTTATATTTAAATGTCATAATCATTGATGGGCATAACAGAGTTATAAATAGACAGCGTTATAAACAGCATTATTTTTTTTCCATTAACGAGCAGTGTTGAGCAGATTACTTATTACTAGTTAAGTCTCACAAATAGTAACATCAGAGTTACATCATTATAAAAGTAACTAATTACCAGAGAAAGTAACTATTCCATTGCTTAAAAAAAAAAAAATATCATTCAAATATGTCAATTAACTAGGATGTCCCCAATATTAAATGTTAAATGAAATAAATGGACACTAAATAGAATAAATTATTATTATTATTATTATTAGAAAACATTGTACACTATTGTTATGTTTCTGTGGGACAAGGTGAGAGACACCTGTGAAATTCAGTAGATATATTATTGAAAATATCTCTCTACGGACACCTTGGCAATAAAATTGTCGTAGTAATTTTTTATAACATTATAAAATGATTTTGTTTATAATTTAGCATCAAAAGCATAACTGAGCTTAGGACTGGTGGTGGTGATTAAGATATTGATGGCCATTTAGTGTTTCTATAAAATAATAATAATAATAATAATAACAGAAGTACTATGAATTCTTCTACTAATAGCAATATAAAACGCACTAGGATTAATGAGCTGCTGGGTTCATGAATATTAATCACGGTGTCTGCGTTCCCTCAATTTGATTTGCTGAAATAAAGTGCCAGCCAATAAGATTGTTGTTTGCGCTTTAGTTCCGCCCACTACCAGAGAAACCGGCAGTTCTTAAAAGAAGTCAGTTGACACGTTGTTTTATGTTTATCTTTCTTTGTGTGTTTACGGTACATCAATAACAGGCACGTTACTCCGCACATCCGCTCAAATGAACTGAAACATTTCATTATAGGCCTAATAATATTAGCCTAGAGTTATTTAAAGTAACATCACATTTAGTCAGTAACGGTAATAACATTGTAATTGGGGAAACAGTAGTTAGTTTGTCACTGAATCAAATTAAAAACCTCAAACCAAGACGTTGTTACAATTGAAGCAAACCAACGCAAAGTGGCCAGGTATTTTTTTTGGACTGCCGTTGCTGAGGGATTCATTCATTTCCAAATGCTTGACTCTTGCAGTGGCTATGATGGTTCAATTTGATCCTCTGGTGGGTTAATGAAACGATGCTAACCCGCTTTAAAGAGTGCACTTTCCTTCTGAGTCGGTTAGATTAGTTTCTTCCTTCTTCCCTCCTGGTTTGTTTGGCGCTCTGTGGCGGAGAGCTCAGCTTAACCTTTGTAAACGCTCACAAAGAGCCGTATCAGGTTATACTGAAGCGACTGATCTAAGATCAGATCCTCTTACCTGCAGTAGAGCTGGGTGGCATGAGATCCTGCTCTTCTGCTTGTATTGCAGTAAATATATTTATTCTAAAGAGAATGTTTTTTTCCAGAAATGATGGGTTAAGTTGATCAAAAGGGACATTCAAAGAATCCTAAAAAATGCATCACAGTATTCACGAAAATATGTACTGACGTTATTGTTAAATAAAATACTCAAATTAATTAACTTTGCATTACAGAAATAGATTACATTTTGCTATATATACATATATTCACATAGAAAATGGATATTTTAAATTGCAACAATATTTCACTGTATTTTCAAGTAAATACAGCCTTGCTCAGCAGAAGAGACCTACTTCAAAAACAAAAAAGTCTAGCTAAAGCTAATGTGTATATGTGCATTTTGTTACAGCTCTGCTAAAATAACTCCTCGTGATGGAAAGATCAGCCCGGCTCTCACCTAACTTTCGCTGTCATCGACCGATCCGTAAACCGACCTCATTTTTCTGGTGTGACCTCCTCAGAAATGGCTTATTGGATTACGAGTAGCGTGACAGCAGACGTTGGAGTTAGCTGAGCAAACGCCCTCGACGTCTTGGCAGCCTCGTATCTATCGTGTAACTCTCCACTTTTCTTCTAAATAATCTCTTGTCCTGTCTGATCTCTCAGGAGGACAGATGATAGGGAGGCCGGGATGGATGCGTTAATGGAGTGCGAGATCAAAGTGCTAGGTTGAAAACGCGAGTCTGGATGATTAAAAAGGAGCTTGTTTACTCTGCGCTTCCGATAGGCCTCCCCTCCCTCGTTCAGACGGGTTTCCTGTCTATATTTCCCTCTTGGAAACTGATAACAGGCTGTCCGTCCCGACCTGTTGATGTTTGTCTTCCAGCCTGCAAATTCAAAGCTTTTGCTTAAGTCTCCTGATCTTTCCTTTATATAAAAAAAGACCTCAGGAATCTATCATGTGTCTCTTCTCGAGTTTCAGAAGAGATGTCAGTTTCTCCCAAGATCAAATTAACTGTGCTGAAGAAAAAAAAAGTGGTGAAGAAATCATTTTCACCCAGAAAAGACAAGTTAAACATTCAAATGAAAAAAAAAAAAAAAAAATCTAATTTTATTAAATGTTTAAAAACGATGTATTTAATTTTGAATAGTGGTGGGGGGTTTTTCACTAAAATTATTAAAATAATTTTTTTTTTTAATAGAAATAAAATGGCAATAACAGTAGAAATTAAAGCGGCATGCAGCGATGCAAAGACCCTCGCACCCGGGCTCACCGCCTCCGTGGCTTTAGGAAGACAGGGAACAGTGAGCAATATAAATTTAAAGTAGCAAATATAGAAATATGTAAAAGCTATTTATGTGTCAAGCTACCTGCTGCCAGCTGGTGGCGCTATAATTAAAAATTGACTTTTATCAAACATTAAGTTTGGTGCAGTTTGAACATGGTATGTTTGAGTTATATTAAAAAAATTAGCAGTAGTTTGTTACGGAGTAAAACATGTCACTTCCTGTTGCCAACAGGTGGCGCTATGACTGTAACTGAATATGGGCGTGTAGATTCAGGTCAGGAGTATTATCAAACGTGAAGTTTGGGGCAGATCGGACATTGTATGGCTGCGTTATAACAACTTCCTGTTCCATGGAGAAACATTGAACTGACCGAATTTGGTGTTGATCTGAATAAATCTCTGGGAGGAGTTAAAGTATGACGCCTAAAAAAATGGCAAAAATTACATAAAATTTGCAGAGAATATAAAAAAATGACAGACTTCCTGTTGGGTTATGGATTTTGCTCCAAGAGACTTTTTTGTATGTGTTAGTGTGTTAAATGTGTGTACTGATTTTCACACACGTACATGAAACACGGCTCGAGGTGCACACTTTTGAAAGTGTATAGGTGGCGCTGTTGGCGCTGTTTTGCCACACCCACTACTGAAACCCATGTCAGATGTAAATGTTTGTCAGTTCTGATGCGTGTGCAAAGTTTTGTGACTTTTCGAGTATGTTTAGGCCTTCAAAGCCGTGATTCATTTCGGATAATAATAATAATAAACGGAGCAATTCCAAGAGGGTCCTCGCACTGCGGTGCTTGGGCCCTAATAAAAGTTTGTGCTGAAGTACTGACATTACTAACACTAAAAATGAAATAGAAATCAATTAAAAGTGTATAGAAATAATTTAAAAAAATTTATGAATTACTTCACAATTGAATTTTAAAATTCGAAAAAAATATAACATTATTTTGCAATACTTTTATTATTAATAAAAAAAAATATATATACTATAATAGTGTATAAATGACAGGATTTGAGTTTCTGTTGACATTAATTTGATGCAGAAACAATTTTCACTTGGAAATTGCTACATTTCACAATTAAATAAATTTGAACAAAATGTAAGTAATATTAGATAAACTTAAATAAAATTAAAAAAAGAAATACTGAAATGCTGCCTTGCCATAAGTAATAATGAATAAAATATTTAAAAATGACATTACCATAAAAACAACAACAAAAAACTGAAAAAATATTTAAAAAATGTAATTACGGTATATTAATAGTGCTAAAATAACACTGGATCTGGGTTGCTCTGTATATCAACGGTTGGCCTTTTTTCTGTTCTCCTCAGGAATTGTTGAAGTAAATGTCCTAAGCTTTCTGAAAGAGGAACGTCTGAGTAATTGCGTTTGCTCCGTATAATCTGGAATTGATCATTCGTTTGTTTCAGCATTCTGAAGACAGAAGCACACTACGAGTTACTCCCACACGTCTGGACTTTATAACAATTACATCAGTAATGCGAGTGAATGCAAACCACATTCCCTGTGCTTTCAGTAACATCATTCGCCCTAAAATTAGCCCCTGCGAGTGCCAGCGCGTTTGCTAACGGTGTTAGCGATTTGAAGGAGGTTGTATTGAAGGCTGGCAGACGTTACAGGCTGCTGTGGGACATGATTGGGGGCATGGTACCTCGAGTCAAACAGAGCCAATCAGATTACACGCTTTTATGGCCCACTAATAGCTTGTTGTTTCCTTCGCGTCATTGTGGAATTCTTGATGATTTGAATGAAGACGAAAGCATCAGGAAGCTTTTTCTGGAGCGACGGAAGGGACTCTGGGTCTGTCATTATGAAGCTGATTAAAGTGTGTGTGTGTGTCATAGCATGTCCTGAGTGCAGATTTCACAAAAGATTGGCCTGTGGTGGCTTTGAACTCCTGACTACCTGTAAAAGCCTGATTAATCCTCTGTTGACTCTTGCATAAATCCATATTAAAACTCTATGAACATGATAATCCCTCATTTAACTCTCTAATAGGCTTTTAACTAGTGATGTATGCACTTAACCGTGGGTTTATGTTTGTTTACCTCCAGGTGATAGAGAGAGTTTTCATGTCATTTCAAAACTCATCTGAGGAGCACAAAAAGATAGTTTGAAGAATGCTGGTTGCCAAAAGATTCTGGGTTAGTCAATAAGAATCGAAACTGTTTGTATACCAGCATTTTTCAAAATGTCATCTTTTGTGTTTTATGAAAGCAAGAAACTCAAACAGCTTTGGAATTACATGAGGGTGAGTTTTTTGGTTTTTTTTAGCTGCGCTGTCCCTTTAAGGCCACTGTCCCTTTCATAAGTGTTTAGTAACTAGGGCTCGTTAGCTAGTTTTCAAGCAAAACTAGCTAACATCATCGAGGCTGATATCAGCATCAACCCTCAAAAAATCAATATTGGTTAACCACTAATTAATGACCCTAGGTTAACGGTTTCATCTGTGAAAGTCCATAATAAGCATGAGATTAATCAAACCGATTAACAAATCAACTTTTAGCATGTCATATTTAGTTTTTAGTTAGTTTTTGAGCAGTGAGCTCATCTTTCCATCAGCAGGTGTGTCTGTCTGTTCCTTTACATATGTATCAGCGAGACTTTGAATGGTTTATATGGGGAATTTCCAATCGCTGCCCCTCGACTGTGATCTTTGTGAGGATTTTTCCTCATGGTTTTATAGTTTCCACACACAAGTCTTTGTCTTCAGGCAGCAGCTTCTGTTTGAGGTTCTAATTGCGGTGCTCTTGTGGAGGATGCATCTCCTCTGAGAGGTCTTTATCATGTTGACGTCGTGCCTCGGCTCACCGTCTCTTGGAGAAGATACATGTTCACGTGCTTCAAAGCGCCGCTTCTGTAACACATTCACCAGCTTCAACTGTAAATTTCTCTCGATTACTGTCAGACTGTCGGTCGTTTTGCTCTGAGCGCTGTTGCAGTTGGTGGTGAGAACTCTGCAATAAAAGATTAGTGTTGTTCAGCCCATTTATTTCTCGGAAATATTAAACGACTGCACTCAGCAGAGGGTTATTTAGTGCTAATAAACATGTGTGATCGTGTCTGCTGGACAAGACGACGCTAAACCAGCCTTAATTACAGCACTTCCTTAAGATGGGCTAATCAACTAGTGATGAGAGATTTTGTATGTATTTAATAATGTAAGTAATCAGGTAAATGTATTATATAATACGAATAATAATGATAAATATTGTTAATAACAAAATATATTATTTAATGACTATTACAATGATCATATTTTTATAATTATACTTGTATATATTTTTTATATTAGGTGTACAAATATATATATATAATTTTATATATTTATTTTTGTACAGTACATCTCTAGTAAATGGCTAAATTCTTTATAATAATAATAATAATAATATATAATATACACTGCATGTGGATATGATGCAACACTGTTTATGGTTGCTAGGGTGTTGCTAAGGTGTTCTCATGATATATTAGTGCATTGTAGTTGCAGTGTATTCTGGGTGGCTTTTGTACTGATTTGGGAGCCACTAAAGTTTCTGGTCTGTGTGTGACTCTGGTTCCTCCTTCAGTGTGCATCTTAATACTTGGGAATTTAAAAACACTTGTAAATGTTTTTCCAACTCGCTTACATTATTTCAGAACAAAGAAAAATGTAATGAATGAATCGCAGGTATTTGAAATATAAAACTTTTGTAAGATTGTAATTTATGTACCTTTTGATCAATTTAATGCTGAATAAAAGTATTTAAGATCTTACCGACCCCAAATTTTCAAACAGTAGTGCGTGTCCTGGTTTAGTTAGGTGTGTGTGTGTGTGTGTGTGTGTGTGTAACGGAGGGTTGAAGTAGAGGGGATGCATGGCATAGCTTTTAAAGTCACTGGGCCGCGGCCTCTTGTTTTAGTCATTAGAACAGAGGAATGCTGGGATGTACTTGTGTCTGTCAGTGGCATGTTATACAACACATTCCTCTGGAGTTTTCAGGCAAACAGTCTCTTAGAGAGGCTCCATCAGCCCTGCATCACGTTACACACTGTACACACACAGCAAACATCAGTGTGGGCTAAACATGCTAACGGGCTTACGTTTATCCCGGGTCATTTTAAACTGTGGGTTCATGTAATCCCGGATGATCTTTTATGTTATATATTAGTGACTTATGCTGTACGCCTCGTGACACAGCATTTTCAGGTTAGATGTGTGTAATTGGGGGTTAAATTATACTTTCAGTCATTATTTGGCATTTCGATTATGCTTGTCATAAAGTGAAGTCATAGTGATGGTGTCTGACAGGCTAATGACTGAAGGGATTAGTCAGCAGAAAAGACTAAACGCCTCGTTTCACTTTCTATTGTTTAGATTATTTGGTTAACTATCTGTTTTTCTACTTTGATTATCATTTGTAATTTGATTGCACTTAGTTGTAATTAGAATATTAGCCGCCTGTCAGTTAAGAAGCAGTTTATATAACCATAAAGTAAGGCGGTGTCTTTGGTTGGTAAAACCTCTAGAGTTGTGTTTAATTTCCGGATTACAACCACAGGATCACCACGACAAATGCAAACACTAGATATTTCATATTTGATTGTGATGTTTATGGAACATAACAGCATCTGTCATCATTCACTTTGATTATATGACAGAGTGTGTGTTGCACAGATGAAAGACGGACAGTTTGGAACAATGTGAGGGTGAAGAAATCATGTTTAATGTACACTTTACAATAAGGTGTCATTTCTCGGCCGATATTAGGCATTTTCCAAACTATCGGTATCTGCATTTATAATGGCCGATAAATGAATATGTCAAAAATAAAATAAAAAACGGACGAAACACCCTTCAACCATGTCATGAGTGTTATTTAAACAACTGCATTGTGTTAAACTGACTTGAAACAGTTTTGTTTTGTTTCAACTCAATATTTTCATTTTGAAA
>JAUCMS010000095.1:24984052-24994662 GCA_032357445.1 Enteromius radiatus | reverse complement strand
GAGGACTCATTCTTCCCGAGTCACATTAAGGATTCGTTCAAAATGAACGAATCGTTCAAGAACGACCCATCACTACTGCTTATATTCATCAAAGATGCATGAAATTGATCAAAAGTGCCAGTAAAAACATTTACAATGTTTATGTAATTTTTATTTTCAAATAAATGCTGTTCTTTTGAACTCTCTGTACATCAAAGAAAATGTGTCACAAAATTATCACAAAAATACCAAGCAGCATAATTGTTTTCGACATTGATAATAATCAGAAATGTTTCTTGAGAAGTAAATTAGCATATTAGAATGATTTCTGAAAGATCACGTGACACGAAGACTGGAGAAATGATGCTGAAAGCATCGATTCAGCAGCACATCACAGAAATACATTATAATACATCCACATAGAAATTTTTTTAAATTGCAATAATTTTCACAATATTGAGGTTTTACTGTATATTGAATCAAATTGATGGGTAGAAGAGATGTCTTCAAAAGAAAAAAGAACACAATAATAGCCAGTGATGCTATCAGACTCATGTGTCTGTCATGCCCTTATTTGGAAGTTCCTGTCCTAGTTTTGTTGAGTTTAGTTCATTGTGTTAATTAGTGTCCAGCCCTGTACCCCATGTGTGTCTAGTTCTATGTCATTAGTGTTTGTATTTATAGTGCCTTGATTTCAGTTCTGTTTGTCGGTCTTCAAGTGTCTGTGTTTTGCATGTGCCTTACTTTTTGTACCTTGTCCAAGTCATTGATTAAAAGAGCCACGGATTACTATGTGTTGGAGTTTTATGCCAGAGTGCAACCGTGACCGATGCTTACACTTTTTCATCAAATTAAAATGTAAACAAAAATTATAATTGTATGCTTTAGAATATCTAAACTGTGCTAAACACAAGTATTTGTTTTCCTTCTGAATGAAAGAGAAATACTTTCACACTTTCAGGTCCAGAGTTAATCATAAACCCTGAACTGACCGAAAACATTTAAAGTGAGTGTTATGAACTCAAAACTGGGCTGAACTTTTCCATTTTTGGCAAATCTAAACCCATTTACAATTGAACTCGTGTAACAGGCCACTGATCGTAACCAAACCCTGAAAAGTGAATCAGCCTGTCGTCTTAAAATCGTTTTAAAATACAGTCCTGACCCCGGGCACCCTGTAAAGGGCCCTCACCTCTGTTTCTTCATGTTTTCTGGTGTATTGACAGCTGCGTCTGTCCCCAAGATGTCCTGAACATGATCTTGTTTGTCTCCCTCCCATGGGGTCTGTTATAGGAAAGAGAAGATACCACAATTTTAAAGGCACAGTTCACTCGAAATGAAACATTTGTCATTATTCATACATGTAGATGAGTTTGTTTCTTCATCAGATTTGGAGAAATCCATCACTTGCTAAGCAATGGATGCCCAGCAGTGAATGGGTGCCGTCGGAATGAGCTGATAAAAACATCATCACAATAATCCACAGCACTCCAGTAAACATCTTAAGAAGCCAAAACAAACTAATTCTTCATTAAGATGTTTTTAACTTTAAACCATTAAGTCCTCTATCCATAATAATGTTGAAAGTCATGTAGACAGAAGAAAAGAGGAGAAGGAGAGGAGGTGTTTGAGGAGAAATAGGCCTCAGCTCCACAGTTTCAGGGACTATTTCTGACGTTTGAATATTTTATGACATGCTAAAAATCTCCCCCATACAGAAAGATTGAATGCAGCACAAATCTGGAAAGTTGAAAGTTTGGATGGGCACTTCACATAACAGACTTGCACTCGCAGCAAACTGAGTCAAAGTGAAGAAAGTCTCCCGAACTACACTAAATATGCAGACACAAACACTGTCTGCACACTTAAAAACGTCTCACTGTCGCAAAATTTCAATCACATTCTGCAGGATATTCTAGCATCACTTTCATCCGTGCTGCGGTTTTGGGGATTTTTTTTTTTTCTTACTCATTTTTTCCATTGTTTTGATGGGTGAACTAAGTTTATACAATCTCAGAGATCATGAAATTTATAAAACTTATAATCATTCAAACTTATACGTTTTTTCCCCCTGAATTCCATTGAATTTGTCTTATTTTCTTCTCTAGATTCTAGTTTCTACATTCCATTTTAAAGGTTGAATTAAGTTTTTGTAATCAAAAAGCACCTCTATTTTATAAAAAACAGCTGTTTAAATTTTTTACATCTTCTTCCTTTACACTTTATTTAGGCACATTTTTTATTTGTTTTTTGTTTTTTTTATTACTATTACTTTGAGAACATTACTTTGTACAATAATGATACAACCCAGGCTCATTGGAAAAACGTGCCTCTTAATACATTTCTGCAAAACTGAAAAAACATACCTCTACATACGAATCACTGCAGTTTCCAGCTGAAATAAACACTAGAAGTATGATTTACAGGTACATTTTTGATCAATAAAGGCTAATGAACACAGTTAGTTGCAGAATGTTGTGTTATGACTTTTTTAACATCCTGCACAGTTTGAAAACTGGTACTTTTGAAAGTTGTCGTCACATGTACAGCTTCATATGTATTGTTTACATATATGTATGTAGTTTATTCGGTAGTTCACAGCATTGCACTTAAGCATTGAAAAGCTCTGGTTCAACAAAACATTTCAAATCAGTGTAAGGAAGTTAAAATAGCATGGCTGCATCAGCAAATATGTTTTTAAATTACTCTAGAATTTGTTAACACTATCGGGTAGGTTTAGGTTAGGTTTGGTTTGGTGTAGGGGATATTTCTAATGTTTAGCGACACTCACTGGATATCTGAATTCTGAACGGCGACAAAACGTACCTCAAGCAGCGTAATAAAAACGCTGCAATACGTACCTGTACCAAACTAATACAAACGTGCCACGGTTACATATTAAACGTGTGTTTTAGATGTGTTAAATGTCCAGAGAGTGTGCCACATTTCACTTTGAAACTACTACATAATTAGGGGGTTGCAGAAATGTATGTAGAGGCACATATTTCCAATGAGCCTGGGTTGTAATTATATATTTTATCACAATTTCTTTAAATTGAAACAATGTATTTTGATAAGTTGTAGTGTACACATTAGAGTTTCTGTGTGTATTTTTTACAGAAACTAGTACGTTTCTTTTTGATTAAGTGTGCAGCCCTTTAAATGTATTCCTTAAAAATTTGTGTTATACAGTTAATTCTCATTTTATGGGTAGAATTCACAATTCTGTCAGTTTTCTGCATTATGGAGAACACAAGACCCTACAAATGCAATGGCATTCATATTTTTAAGAGTGTCTTCAAGCAGTTTTGAGGTCGCAGTAAACAAACAATTCATTAAAGTCTGAAACACATCTCCCGTCTCGTGGCTCGCTGTACTTTTCAGAGAGCATTTCAGATTTAGCAGCGCAGTTTTTCACAGCATGTTTTATTTAGAATAGGGAACTTTTAAAGCAAGGCACTCTGAGCGTCCAGCTGCATGAATCAGGCCAACAAAGCACTTTGTCACAATGATATACAAATATAAATAAATATATATGAACATACTTTATTAAATATACATAAGGATCCTGTGGTATAGGACAAAGGGCAAAAGAAGGGCTTGTTCGCAGGAAACACTGTTCACTAATCAAAACACTGATTACAATATTTAAATATTTCATTGACAAATGCACATGTGCAAGGATTGCCCTATTGCTGGTTAATATTTTTGAATTTTTACTACTATTTAATTCATTAGAATCCTATCTTATATTATTATGGGATGCAAAATAGCTTTTATTCATTTTATGCATTTGGCAGACGTAAATGACATTCAGGTTGCACTTCATGCATTTATGCATTCACAAACCCAAATTATATTCTTACAAAGTCTGTTTAACATAAATATAATATACTGCAAAATAATATCACAAAATAATTAAATATTCATAATAAACTATAAACTATTTTTTTTTAATGTTTTTCTTGATTGCTAAAACACTATAACTAGGCTTTTGAACTAAAATGTCATGACCATATGCAATTTTTTAAAGCACAACCATTTAGCTAAACACTATTCCCCTGCTTTGACACATTTCTGCTTTGTGACAATTCTGCACAGATTGATCTAATTTTCCCAAGTGGATTTATCACACACCAATCAGAACCAGTGTTGCCAACTGCCTTCAATTAAAAGTAGCTAAAACTGGTAGCTAAATGTCTCTAGATGACAACATAACGTCTCGGTTACGCATGTAACCCTCGTTCCTTGAAGAAGGGAATGGAGACATCACGTCGGATATGACAGACGAATTGGGATCTCGCTTTCGAGAGACCAATCTACTTTGCGTTTATGAAAACACGCCAATGAAAATTAGCATGAGCTGATTACATTCAGCTGCAGCTGATCACAGTGTGAGTATAAATAGGCAGCAGATGCTGTCACAAGGAGCATGAGTTCTGGGAACCAAGTCCCGGTGGGCCAATATGGGGCATCCGTGCCGAGAGTTCCTTCAGTCAGCGCATAAAGCAACAGGCAGTGAGAGGTTTCTGGAGAGGCAAACAGGTCTACCTGAGTGGCTCCGAACTGCTCCCAAATTAGCTGAACCCTCTGGAGATGGAGTCTCCATTCTCTGGGTAGTGCAACTCGCAACAGCTCGTCGGCTGCCTGGTTGCAGGAATGTGAATGGTGTGAAGCGACCTCAGATGCTTCTGACTCCAGAGAAGGAGGTGGCGACATGCGACGGGAACGTAGACCACCTTGTCGGTTTATTTACGCAACGGTTGCCCGTGTTGTCGGACTAGCCGTACCACCAGCAACTCTAGCCAATTGATGTGCCAATGTGCGTTGCCACACTCACCTCGGGACCCGGCTGTGGAGCCAGTGTTGAAGCGGTCTCATATGAAGCAGCCCCAATGGCGTGACTTCAGTAGGACCGCCGTATTCAAGCAGTTCAACACCGACTGACCATGTTCCTGCCTGAGGCGTGGTGTCTTTTCGATCAAATCCAACTACATACCGAGAAAAGAGATCCTCTGTGTTGGACAGAGTTTGCTCTTTTCCCAGTTGACCCAAAGACTCAACAGGCTGAGGTGTCCTAACACCAAGTCCCTGTGTTTGCACAACGGAGCCCGGGACTGTGCTAGAATGAGCCAGTCGTCTAGGTAGTTGAGAATGCAAACCCCTTGCTCCTTGAGTGGAGTAAGAGCAGCCTCCGTTACTTTTGTAAATACACAGGGCGACAGGGAGAGCCTGAAGTGTAGGACCCTGTACTGATATGCTCGACCTTCGAACGTGAACCTCAGGAAAGGCTGAAAAGAAACTGAAAAATGAAAGTGTACGCATCCTTCAGGTTGATCACTTCAAACCAATACTGGGGACGGATGCATTCGAAAATGCGCTTCTGTGTCAACATCTTGAATGGGAGCCTGTGAAGTGCTTGGTTCAAAACTCGCAGATCCAGGATCGGCCATAACCTTTCTTGGGCACTATTAAGTAAGGGCTGTAAAACCCCGTCCTCATATCGGCTGGAGGGACTTGCTCTGTCGCGCCCTTTGCTAGAGGGGTCGCAATCTATGCACCCAAGACAGGGGACGCCGCTGAACTTGGGGGGACACCGGGTGAACTGAATCACATAGCCGAGTTGAAAGGTCCGGAGGAGCCAACGAGAAGGGCTGGGGAGCTTTATCCAAGCCTTCAGAGACCGAACTAGAGGCACCAGCGGGACCACCGACGTGTCAGCAGTGGAGCAGCGAGGGGGAACGTAGGGACCCAGCTCGGGCCTCTCGTAGCCGGTCGGAAGCAGGGTCTGAGTGTGTGTAACTCTTACCTGCGTTACAGCAGAAGTGAGGTGGGTAGTCCATTGGTTCGTCCTCCTAGTCCTCGCACTGCTGCCTGTAACGAGAGGAGAGTGAGTATGATACGAAACTAGCCGTTCTACAACGCCGAGGCCCCCCCGGAAGAAACTGCTCTTTTGATGAGATTTTGGGTACCACTGGCGTTCACCATCTCCCGAAGAACAGCTCATCTCAGGGCTGCTTGCACTTTTGTTTGCCTTTGTTCTTTGTCTGCCTTGCGGATGAAGGCTGCTGCGTTGGCTGCGTGGGAGCAGGGGTGGTGGTAGAGGGGCGCCCTCTGCAACGAGCAGGCTGAGGCTGTGCCGTCGGCAAATGGATGGAGGCAGCAGCTGCATGCCAAGGCAAGATGTGTCGGATTGTCTCAGTCTGCTTCTGGGCAGCGGAGTACTTCTGGGCAAAGTGCCTTGGCCTGATGAACCTGCAACAACGCCATAGCATGTACTGCAGAAGCAGCTTCTCCACAGGCCATATAACTAAGCACTGCCGAGCAGAGCCGACAAGTGTCTACAGGCCCGGGAGGGGAGCATTGGGTTACCCTGCCAGGCGGTGTTAGGACACAGTTGCATTGCTACCAACTGCTCCACTGGGGGGACCCCCGAATACCCCTTAGCTGCGCCGCGGTTAAGGGTGGTGAAAGAGGACGAACCACTGGGACGGTTTCTGGCAGTGAAAGGTGCTTTCACTCATGTACATCTCATCAACCTCCAGCTGGAAAACATACAGACAACACAAGAGTTACAAATTCTGAGAGTGGACTTACTCATCTTTTATTTTTTTGTACACATTTCTATTTCACAATTACGTTGTAAAGTATGTGCTTTTGGTCAGACCGCTAGTTAAAGTGAATCATATACAATCTTTTTCAATCCACATTCCACGTGTTCATGTGAAAAGGTTTTTAAGGGGGTGGACCACAAGCAACATAACTTAACCTACCAGTTTTGTAAATATTTTTTACAGTTTGAAATGCTGTATAAATTACATCATCGAGCAGGTCAAAAGGGAAAACTGAAGAATCAGTATCAAATGTTCACGACATCCTCAAGCAGCTCTTTTCTTAAGGTCAAGAAGCAGAAATGCTTGATAAGCCAGACGTACTTCAAGCAAAGAGACTCGACAGAGCTGACGCAAACATAACCTGAAGACAGCCACAGAACTGCAAGATCAGACTGACTTCACGTCATCTCCGTCATCTGCTGAAGACTGAGATCAGACCCTTCACATGGACTCCGGTTGTGCTTCAGTGTAAACATCCAGTTTTCTGAACTGATATTTACACTGAGAACATTGATGCATTCCTAAATCTGGCAAAATAAACTTTAAGTAGATACAGACATTTAAGAAATCAGAAAAACATACATTGACCATGCACTCTGGCATATTCAGATTTTTAGGAATGCAACAGTATAAATATACAATGTAGGTATATGCATCTATCAAGAAAATGTAATTTCACTTAGAAACTACATATTATATATCGTATGTGTGTGTGTGTATATATACACACATAATAAATATACACAAAACACACATATATTATGCAAACAAAACTTATTTTGGATGCGATCAATTGTTTATTAATTGTTTTACAGCAATAATTGTAATAAAATATTGTTATAAAATGATATTTTATGAAATAAAAATATGTTATTAAACTGAGTACTTACTTTATGTACTGAATAATACTTTATAAATATTCACAAATTAAACATTCATAATTTACTCAAATCTCCTTTAGTTATGCACATATTGTAACACAAAACTTTGACTGACAATGGGATTTTTTTTTTTTTTGCAGATTTTGAACAAAGGGTGAGTGAATACAGTCAAATATTATTTTAGACACAAACATCACTGGTTTTTAACCTACAGAACACATGCTAGTTTGTCCTTGTCATTGTTTCACAGCTTGTTTCAACAGAAGAATAGTGAAGGTCGATTCTGCACCAAAGGTGAGCCACCATTAAGAGAGGCAACTTCCCTCCATTTTCATATCAAAATGAGTCTCTGGAGAGGTTACAGATGTAGAGTTTGCCCTCCGAGGCCCTTTGCTTTATTAGAAGCTCACAGCTTCACACAGGTCTTGGTTCAGTCTTAAGTAGTTTCTTCCCATCATTGTGAACACAGCGTTTGATCAGCTCTTTGAGCCGCATGTGATCAATGATCAGCCCCGAAACTGAACCGCAGATTTATCTAAAACCTTCACACAAGAGGTTCGCAGTTCAACTTAAAAATAAACTTTCTTTCACACAATGGAGAAATTTCCTTCAACCTAAAAACATCACTCTAGCTTTGCCCTTACATTTTACTCTAATGATGTGTAAAAATTGTTATCTTGAGTTAAAAAAAAGTTGAAATTAAATGATTTACAACATATATATATATATAATTTTGAATATAATATTTTGAGTTGAAGTAACAGTAAACATATATTACCATCATTTTTTTTAAATAATGAGAGCTTCAAATGAAATTGATAGTTTAGAGATGATTTCAGTGAATAATGAGTATTTTTGCCTCAATATTTTGTCTTGAGGCAAAATTACATAAGATTTATTTTCTCAAAAGTATGCTTTAAACACACCTCTTCAAGATATCTTAAAGGAATTATATAATAGGTAAGGCTCGAATCACTAGAGTACAACGCATCTGACCGGTGATCTGGTGGTTAATCATGTCAAAAGCAGCGGCAGTCATTTACTTTTTTTTTTTCAGAAACAATATCTGCTTTTCAGATGGAAAATGACAAAAAAAACGAGGAAGACATTTTTTGCTGTGAATCTACTGAACTGCTTTAAATAAAGTGCACAATGATGTTTTATTGCTTTTTTGGCATGTTTGCAGCTGTTAAACATGTACTCTGTTAAACAGAAAAAAAAAATAAGTCAAACGGAACAGACAGAGTAAGTAAATGACAGAAGTTTAATTTCTGAGCTCACAGAATATGTGTGAGTAACTAGCAAACACAGACTGCATGTTTTATCAAGCAGTGTCACACTAGAGGTCTGAGTTTGCACTGGAGTGTGTGCATGTGTGTGTGTCTGTGAAGTAACCGAGTGGATGTGTTTCTCCTCAAGTCACTGAAAAGATGACCTGTGCTGCAACTTTCAAAATCAAGGCTTTGCGTGCCACAAACATTCTGTATAAGCAATATTTATATTTTTGCAAGTCTCTCATTCGAAAGCTTGGTAACACTTTTTTTTTTGATAGTCCACTTTAAACATTCAACTAACAGTAAGTAGCTTTGCAACTAAATGTCAGCTAGCAGTCATTAGGCTATTAGCAGAATTTCTGCTTAATATCTTCTAACACTTTATTTTGATGAGACCACAACACACTGCATACTGACTATCAGAAACTTTGCATGTATATGTCAACTTATTCCACTGACCCTAAACCTACCCTAACAGTCTACTCTGAGAGTTAGTACACATGTAGTTGTGAATTAATGAGCATTAGTTGACATGTAGTTACTTATAGTTAGTAGAATGTCTGAAGCGGACTATCAAAATAAAGTGTAACCAAACGTTTTTAATGCTTTTGAAAAGTCTCCTCTGCCCACAAAGGCTGCATTTACTTAAAAAATACAGTAACAAGTTTTCAGTGTCACATGATCCTTCTAATCATTCTAATATACTAATTTGCTGCTTTCTGATTATTATCAATGTTGAAAACAGCCCAATATTTTTGTGGAAACTGTGGTACTTTTCTATCTATACTGTATCTATGCTCTCAAATCAACATCAAAGTTTGTTTCTAACTGCCATAGACATTTTATTCTCAATAGCCTCAACAACAAACACACACACACTGTGACACATAGCTACAAATATCCCGCTGGCCCCAGGGGAGGTGAGGAGACGCCTGGTCCCGCCTATAACAATAGACGTCCTCAGGAACGTTGCGTCATACAGCATCAGAGAAAGAGATGTGCACCGTGCTTTCTGTACTACGCTAAACAAACACACGTGTGACGAGTCAGTATGAACGAGAGGTCAGAGGTCAAAGGTCATTTTGTCACTCGGCTTACTTCGTAACAATCTGATCGCACTCGGAGGAGTTAGAAACACATCTCCTGTTTGCTCTCTGACCGTTTTCAACAAACGTGTGCGCTTTGTTCACCTGATTAACATCGAGCCCTCCGAACCAATCTGTCCATCTAAAGGCCATGATAATCACCCATAGCCACAATTGCTGTTCTTTGGTGACAATTACAGTGAACACCAGAGAGGAAATTAGTCTGGAAAAGTTGACTGCGATAGGATGTGATAGTAAACAATGCATTCTGTGTTCTTGAGTCTCCTGCAAGTCTCCATGAAAGCCTAAAAAATAAATAGAAAATTACACTAGGTACTAATTTCTGAAGTAAATATGAGCAGCACTTGCGGATGGTTGCTAGGTAGGTTTTATTATATTGTGCTGTTACTGTTATGTAAACTATCATTATTAAACATTGTGTTTGAAATAAAGCTAGAATAAAAGTAAATAAAAAATTAGAAAACTTAATCTTTAAATTTAAAAAACTGCCTTGGCAACTGTTTGATGTATTAAAATAATTAAAACTCAAATAAACAATTTAACGATAAAAATTGTCAAAAGCACATAAAACTAAAATAATGTAATTAAATTAAAAACAAAATGTAAAAATAAAAAAAAATGTCAAAACTTTAATAAATACTCTAATTGTGAGGATGGAGTTCCTCGGTGCTCCTGCTATTGCTGCGTCCGAAATCGCATACTGCTTAAGTAGGTACTACATTTAAAACTGAACGTACTACCCGACCGTTAAAACAG
>JAUCMS010000095.1:24962592-24975177 GCA_032357445.1 Enteromius radiatus | reverse complement strand
GATTGGTCTCTCAAGCGAGATCCCATATGTAACGTCTCCGTTCCCTCCTTCAGGGAACGTGGGTTGCATACGCAACCTAGACGTTTGCTGTGCAGCACAAAAGGCATTTTCTCTGTCATGCTGTTACTGACAACAGAACCATAAAATACACCTAAAATACAACACGTGTGCTGAAATACAAATCTACAGAGTGTGAGGAACAGACTCAAATTCAAACCTTTATTTTGCAAACCTTATCTATGGCAATGACTGTAAACATCACATTTTGCACTTGTTAAAATGTTTTACTTTTCTAATTTATAATTAAAATTAAATAAGAGCATCTATACAAATATCTTTGACAAAAGATTTAATAAATATTTGTTTTAAATGTGTAATAATGTTTATAATACGTAAACATTTCAAGGAGCTTTTCTATTTAATCAAAAACGTATAAGAGTGCATCTATACAAAACACTGTGTATAAAAGATGTATAAATATTCATTTTTTTAGTTGTAAATGTGTAATAATGTTTATATTTTAGATGTTTCGAGATTAAAAATGTGCATACAAATATATGTCAATCTCAAACAAAAAACAAATCCTATTAGAAAAAATAATTCAACAGATTAAATATATATACACATAAATATATATATATGGGCGGGTCTTATAACTGAACATAAAATGTTAAGCATATAGTTAACAATCAAGAAGCTTATTTTTCCAATAAAATTATAAATGTGCATCTAAAGTGTCTTTATGATAGAAAAGGTTATATATTTAACATTTTATAGCTGTAAATACATAATAATGTTTATGTTTTAGATGTTTTAATACATTGGACAAACTAAGCTGCTGCATTTAAACAGCATGATTTGAGTGAAACGGCACTGCTTATGCTTAACTACAGTAAATAAAGAAAAGCTCTTGTTCTTCAAGAACTTTTTCTAACAGTATATAAACAAAGAAAAGTGCTTTCCTCATTCAGCACTCTGTTGGGGTTTCTGATCCTGCAGACGTGGACATTATTCAAGTCAAGAGTGTCAAATGATGTTGACAAAGTTTTTAGGGAACTTGATAGGCTACTTGCTTTCTGCAAGTCCTCTTTTTTTTGAGAGACGGAGATGTTCATCTCAAGTCTTGAGTTAATGACATTAACAGTGCTGAATGTGTTGGTTGATGATTTGATATCACACACACTCGCTCTCTCTTAATTAGCATACCTCTCTTTAATCACACAGACTCATTCATTATTCACGGCCGCAGAGGAATGAATTATTCATCGCTTACATTTCCGCACAGAGGAAGGAGAATGTGAGGGATTGCCAGAGTCTCTCCTGTCCTCGCTCGTCTCTGCTTTTATCCTCTTTTGTCCTTCATTCTGTCTGTCTTTGATTGTAAACAAAAGTCACTAAAGCTGCTGAACGTGACCTAAATACGCATTATTCATGGCATCAATTGACTGTTTGTTATTACTGTATTAAAACATTTCTAAATAGTTAACATGATAAAATAATACAAGCTTGAATACAAGTAAATTTTTAATTAGTGCAGTCAAATGGTTAATCGCCATTAATTGCATCCAAAATAAAAGTTTTTGTTTACATAATATATGTGTATATTTATTATGTAGCTTATGTATAAATAGACATACATACAGTATATTTACTTGTATGTATTTCTATATCATACATATTTCTATATTATATATACATATATTTAAAATAAAAACATAACTTATTTTTCTTTTATACATATATATATATATATATATATATATATATATACACACATGCATGTGTGTGTATTTATAAATACAAAATAAAAGAACACAGCACACACACATATATTATGTAAACAAAAACCTTTATTTTGGATGGAATTAATTGTTTGACAGCACTAAATTGTTATTAAAATGTCTATCATAAAAAATAAATAAATAAATAAATATTAAACCCAACAGTTAAAAAAAGCAAAAAAAAATAACAATAAAATAATTAAATATTAAATATCAATCCAAAATATAAACCTTAAAACTTACTGGGAGAAAAAAATACTATTTTACATCAGGTATCCCATAATCCTTTGCTCTGCCAACCATCTATTCAAAAATAAGAAGAAAGTGCGAAGAGGCTGAAAAATACTGCACAAAACAAGCGTTCACAACACATCTCTCAAGACCGCTGCTTCAGTTTCACTCAATTAGTTCTGCTTTCCATCAACAGAGCTGCATTTGCATAAGCCACCCACCCACACACACACACACACACACACGCTGATAGGGAGTTAATGAGACTGAGATGATGCTCCTCGCTCTTTTAAAGCATCTCTGATGGCATGCATGAGATGCACAACATACAGTCAGTCACACAGAGTTCACCTCTTTATTTTGCTACTTATCCTACAATCTGCATGGATACAGTCTTACACTGCCCAGGGAAGCCCTCTTTATAATGCTCAGAGGCTGATCTTTCATAGTTGAGAAGATTTAATTGAGTTCTCAGTTACGGATCATCAAAGCATCAACTAAAATCCCTTCAGGAGAAATTAGTTTGAACGCAAGAAAATGTATATTGCACTTTCATTGCAATGCCAAGCATCTGCCAAATGCATAAATGTAAATACAGCAAGAGTTATAAAACGAATGTGGAAATTCTGATGCAATACATTGCATATTTACTGAAACTCTGGGTCTGCAATAGTCTCTATTTCCTCTTACTGCTGTTTAAAAGTGTTTAAAACGAGGTTTCCTTCATACTTTTATGAAGGAAAAGATACTAAAAGACTGATGATAGAGTAAGATACTTTTACCCAAAGTGACTTGTACTGCAATATATATTTTTCTCATTCCCCGAGAATGAAAGCCAGGAGTTTGGTGTTGCTAGCGCCATGCATTACTGTTTTGAGAAACAGAAAAGCATTCTTATTGCAGATCAGTGTTTTGGTTTCTGGCTTCTTTAATCACTTGAAACTCTCTCAGATTTGACTGATGCAGGATGACAGTGTGTGAGTGTGTGGATTGACGTAATGAGGGTTGCTTGCGACAGCAATCTGTCTCTGAGATGACATAAAATCAGATATGAGGATAAAGTGAAGTGCTTCTTGACGCCTGTCATCGAATCTCAAACGCTCGCTTGTGTCTGAGTCACAGAAGATTAAAACCTCAGCGCGTTCTTCACTCATGCTGCATACTTCATGAATTTAAACTACAAATATATCAAAATAAAAGGGCTTTTTATATGTAAGTGGCATAAAATAGTTGCACTGTTTAACCTTTTTTAGATACAGCAAAATTAAAGCACCATTAGAAATTGCAAAACAATGTGTGCATTAGAAAGACTAAGAGCATGTATGTGTGAAGGAACACTTAGTTTAGTTAGTAAAATCTACCTTTTAACTGTACCTTTTTACAATAGTAAACCTCTCTGGTCCAAATCATTTATAGACATGTGCGTTTATAGATATGTGAGTTTATTTGTATGTTTAATACATTCTAATACTACATATATAGTACTGGTGAGTGTGATTACATCAAGTACAAGATGTTCCTGGAACAACCTTCCAATTAACCAATCAGATTTAAGGGATATTTTTTCAGGGAAATAACAGTTTTAGGCTTATGATTAGGGTTTAGGTGCTTCTACATCCTTGTTAATCAGCAATCATTTCCCACTGATCTTAGGAATACATTTAGGGAAGTTTTACCAATTGTTTAAGTATGAGGAATGTAAAAGGATTTTTTAACTCAATATATAATTTATAACCCTTTACCCCCCCCCCCCCCCCCAAGTCAATTTTCTACTAAGATTAAGATTACCGATTTCCAGTTTCCATCTCTTTGATGATTTCAAGCAAAGATAAAGTTATATATCTTTGTTTTTTTTATCTCTATTTGATGATCCCTTTAAAGCATGCATACTCCCTTTACAAAATATTGGTGGAAGTGAGCTTAAAGTTTAACAAGGCTGTACAGTATGTGTAACTATGAACCGTTGAATATACTCGAACAGAACTAACAAATCAAACATACTAACATGGTTACTGATGCATTTAGAGTTTCTGTTCTCAAGTTATGAACTGTGTAAAATTATTAAAATCATTTCTCTGCACAGTAGTTACATTACTTTTCAATCCTGGACAGGAGCATTTCATTTCTTTCCAGGAACAATAATAAACAATAATTAACTGGTTATGTTTTATAGATATTTACTTAAGGCTGCTTGGATGGGATGTCTGATTACAGGTTTTTCTGAATGGTTGCTCTGGTTCAGATTGTTCAGATGCATGACCCAATCCCAAATAAAAGCAGAATGAATTTGCATGTGAATAATGATAAAATCACTCTTGCATAAAATGTTGCATGATTTACGTTGCATTAGGGCTGGACAATATGGCAAAAACAAAATGAAATCTCTGTTTTTACAATTTTTGAATGGCACCTAGCAGCATATTCAACCTTCGCATATGTTGCTAGGGTTTTATGTGGTTGCTAGGGTCTTCTTGGTTGTTGATAGGTGCTTTTTACTGGCCCAAGTGAAACAGCACTTATATCAAAATGCCCTGGAGTTGTTAATGGTTGTCAGGGAGTTGCTATGCGATTAAAAGTTTTTAGAATGTTATGTGGTTGCTAAGGTGTTTTGAATTGTTTTCAAAATGTTGCTATTCGAGTGCTATAGAATCTTTGGTGATTTGCTACATAATTTTTATAGTGCTATTGATCTAGTGTGTTCTGGCTGGTTGCTAGGATTATGTTTTGCTATGTTGTTGGTAGGGTCTTCTGGGTTGTTGCCGGGTGCTTTTTAATTAGCCCAAGTCAAAGGAGTCCTGAAGCAGATCCGGAGTTATAAATGGTTGTCAGGGAGTTGCTATGTAGTAGAAAGTTTTTAGAATGTTGTTAATTTTTTTTAAATGGTTTTCAAAATATTGCCATTAGATTGCTATAAAACTTTTTCTAGAGATTTCTAGAGTGTTTTGATTTCTGATCTAGTGTGTTCTGGCTGGTTGCTAGGATATTGCTATCTGGTTGTTAGGTTCTTCTGGGTTGTTGCTATGCGAATTTTTTAATGACAGCAGCACACATAATAACGTTTTATTAACGAATGACCTTGTTCTGCACACTTGGTTCTGTCTCAGTCGGAGGTGTCAGTACCGGTGACTGATATTCTGCTCAAGGAAAGTAAGTTGTTGAAGGGTTTTTTTTGGCGTGTGCTCCATTAAGCCCCAGTGTCCTGGCATCAGTGCCAGCATGCTGACGCATCATTCGCTGCTTTACCCCGATCATCAGCACACTTGAGTCAGACCCGGCGAGCGCTGGCATTGCAAATTTAGGATACAAGAACTTGATCTGAAATGTTTTTCATGCCCAGTTTTTTTACCTGCACAGTTACAAAAAAGGCCTGATTACTGATCCACATCCTGGTGGAAGTGCACAGGGAGAGGAACACCCGCTGAGACTCCAGCTGGTGGCAGATTGTGTGTGTAGGCGCAGTTGTGACAGAAGGAAACCATCTCTTAAGGCCAGTAGTGGCACCTGTGCTGTGCCAGACTGCATGCCAAGAACCCTGCTGCCGTCACTTCTTTCTCCAAGTCTCTGTCCCTGGGAAATAATGGTGACACTCTTGAGAGTCCCAATGAAATCAAAAAACATATAAGTCCATGTGTGTGCACACTGCTTTTGCGTATATTCAAAAATGTACTAACTGAAATTCTGTAGAATTTGCATAAATCTATTAATTGTTAAAATAATTGTATATATAAAATAATCTAAATATATAAGTGAATGGTAAACAGTACATAGTAACTAGATGTGTATGTAGTACGTAACCACAGAGTACATTATATCTACAGCTATAATGTTTGTGTAACTATAAACATGTAACATCCCACTTAATGGTATGTGCAAGTACAAATGTGTAACAGGACATTAGTAATAACAATTTATGGTAATAAAAGTACAAATGTGTAACAGGAGTAACAGAGCTTTTTTTGTAAAGAAAGTGTTACACTTTATATTAAGTAAACAATTCCAATAGATTTAACATGTAATTATTTTACACATCCCTAAAAATCTAATTGTTCCAATTACTCATACATACTGTACAAAATGTAGTTATATAATTCCTGTTATACAAGTACTTAGTGAAGTGAAAAAAGTTTTGGGTAACGCTTTATACAGAGTAATTACCTAGTTAGTACTTAGTAGTAGCCATTGTACTTACATTTGACTAAATATACTTACCATGTAACAACGTTATGGAACAGTTTTTACTTAGTTTGTAAGTATGTAGATAGGCAGCTACTGTTACACATTTGTTACAGACCGAGTCTGTTACACAGCCACTTATGTAACCAAAAGATTGTCACATACGTGTTGCAGCCTTTATAGAATGTAATTATAAATTCAAGTACACAGGCATAAGCTACTTAAAATAAAGTGTATCGGGATTGTACCTAAGTGTAAGTATCTGTGTAACAGACTCAGTTTGTAACATGTGTAACAATAGCTAGATTATTACAAACTGTAATTACAGGCTGTCCCATAACTTAGTTACATGATAAGTACATTTTATTTCATGCAAGTACAATGGCTACTACTAAGTACCTAATTAGGTAACTCTGTATTATGACACATTAAAATAAACTGCTACCATGTGGGGGTAACCAATGTCCTGTTACACATTTGTACATACACATCAAATTGTGAGGGTTGTTACATGTCTGCAGTTACAGAAATATTAAAGCTACTGTGGTTACATACTATGTACACATCCAGTTACTATGGAAGTACACAGGTATTAACGACACTTCATTTAAAGTGGGATTCGTTCCTCTTTTTCATTTAGTTTAACTTGATGTACTAAAAAACTTTAACTGATATAAATAAAAAATGTAGAAAAAACAATATAGACACGTTTTATAAACACAAAAAAGACAAAACAAAATTACTAAAATGGAGGAAATAAAATAAAAATAAATTCTTTTCAAAAACTATAATACTATAATGCTAAAATATAGTACTGGTACTGGTCTGAAATGCATAGATAATCCAAATATATTCCTCCAGTCCATTCACGAAGAACCGTGTAGCAGATTGTTTTACACACACACACACACACACACACACTGATGCACCTGAGACGAGCTGCAGCCAGGGTTTATTTGTCTCTTGGTGGATTTTGTGGCTCATTTCAGCTCCATTAGAGCAGAACGAGCAGCACACGAGAACAGGATGACGAGTGACAAATATGACCTCCATATGGAGCCGCCAAGTGTTTGAGTGACAGGAGCTTTCCTCCTTGACATCATCATCATCATCATCATCTGTGCTGATGCTTCAGATCTAGAGGAACGTCTCCATGATTGAAACATTCCATTAGTTTTCATCATGTAGGCAGAAATCGTTCCCAAAACATGAATGTTGCTTCAGTGCCGTGATTCCTGCAGCGGTCCGTGAGCTGTATGATGACGAGATTACATCCAGAACCTGAAGTATCCATTTTAAAATGATGGATGCATTTCTTCTTTTAGAAACCCATCTATAATCTGCTACTTTAAAGGAATAGTTCACAAAAAAATGAAAATTTGATGAAAATGTCTTTGCCTGTTTGTTTCTTCAGCAGATTTGGGGAAAACAGTCCATTTCTGTTGTCTCTGACATCAAAATCCACCTACCAGTTTTTGGACTTTGTCTGCTTGTTCAGACACTAAAAGAATTATTACAGACAGTGAGGCAGTGCTACATTTCTTGAGATCTGTTCCCAAGAAGAAACATATTTCAGCAAAGTTTCATTTTTAAGTGAACTATTTCCTTAAGTCAATAAAGGTGTCCAGAAGAAGCAGCACGTTGTCGGCTCAGACTCACAGCGGTACGCCATCAGACAGAAGACAACAACTTTAGGACCTTCCTAGAAGGATGTATAGAAACCTGAAGGAAATGGATTTCTCTTCCTGGTCTCATAAATGTCCAGGCGGAAGATGTGATAAGAAATATGTTTATACAATATAAATTTAACAAAAACAGAACACTGCAAACACAGAAAGACCGTTCATTGGATGAAAGAAATAATCAGTGAATGATTTGGAGAAATGTAGCATTGCATCAGTGTCTCAGCAACGGATGCTCTGCAGTGAATGGGTGCCGTCAGAACGAGAGTCTGATAAAAACATCACAAAAATCCACACCACTCCAGTCCATCAGTGAACATCTGGAGAAGACAACAGCTGAAACAAATCCAGAATTACCTATTCTAACTAAAATACTATATAATCCATCTACACTTCACAATAAGAGTCCTTAGAGTACAAGACAGGGGTAACACACATAACTGTCCAGAGAGGAGTGCCCTCAAGTTATCGTTACACAGATCTGTTATCTGACCACGTCTGGCGAAGTAAATAAGATTTTATAGGTTATAAAATATACGCAAAACACAGAAAACCAATTCAACTGTTTCTGTTTTATAACAGGTCATAAAATCTCCGACAGGAAGTTCAAAGGTCACCCCCCCAAAAAATCAATAATCGTTTAAGAGATGCTGTAAATTCACACCTTCATCACCTCTGGGTTTTTATGGGAAAATGAATCCTTGGAAAACTGATATACTGACATGTGCCTGCTGAAAAAAGACAATAGCTGATGCATCAACTAACATGAACCAAGAAAATAAATCAACTGTGGAAGAGATATACTTTTATTAATTAAAGTCTGATCAGGAGGAACTGCTTTGTTTAACATTTGGATAAAATATTCTGCTATGAATGTTTGCATGTAAATAACAGTATGAAATTCTTTTGACTGTGAAAACATGAGTCTATAATAAACTAAAGTCAAATGGATAAAGAAGAGTAAGAGTGAAACTGCCTGACCTCATGTTTTTGGCCAAACATTTTCAGGCTAAAGCATGATGTTCAGAATTTTCAAACTTTACAAACAACTCCAGCCCAAGTAAGTTTTCCAACATAGAAACTGGGTCACAAAGTAAGGCCAGCCTGAAAGGCAAGAATGAGTGTTCCAAGCACTTAGATGGTTACGTAGTTTTAATAACAGCAAAAGGCAGTGAGGGTGAAGATCTGAGAACTCTCCTAAACCCCTGATTGTGCTCCATAACCCTGTTTCACCCTATGGCTATCAAGTAAATGCACTCTAATGCCATTTTAATTACACAATGTCTATGTGGAGGACCTCCAAGAGATTTTTTCTGTCCTAAGCTTATTTGCACATGACAAAAAGCATCTTCTGTATTACATGACAGATTAAAATATATGCTAAATGCAACATTTAACTTGTTTTAAAAATCTGATTTT
The DNA here is from genome assembly GCA_032357445.1 of Enteromius radiatus. Taxonomy (NCBI): domain Eukaryota; kingdom Metazoa; phylum Chordata; class Actinopteri; order Cypriniformes; family Cyprinidae; genus Enteromius; species Enteromius radiatus. The sequence goes on along the minus strand of JAUCMS010000095.1, from coordinate 24,965,891 downwards.
CTCAATATAAACTTGACAAGAATTGTGAAAAGAACAAAATCTGAATTGTGAGATACAAACGTGCAAGTGCAAGAAAAAATTAGCAGTTACCTAAATACAAAAAAATGCAGAAAAAACTACTACGGTATAGGATCCTAAAAATAATTAACAATAGGGACTAGTATCATATAATGTGTTATGACATAGCATCACTGGGTAAAAATGTCGGAAATTGACCTCTTGAGTCAATCACAATGAGAGGGACTCCAGAGAAGCACAGACTGTTTTTACAGAGCGCTCCTGGGAAAACACGACAGGAAATTAATGCTGGATTTGTCCATGACATGGTGGCTCACTTTAATTGTTTACTCTGTGTTTCAGAAGATGTGACCTCACTGAAACGAAAACGATCGTTCCTCTGATATTACTACGGAGGGCGCTATCTAAAAGCTAAACAAGCAACTGATTAGGAAAGGAAAGGATGTTGACATGTGGCCAGGTATGGTTTCCCATACTAGGATTAAGTGCTTTGGGTCCAACTCCCTATCCATTAGGACACGACTGCCCCCCAGAATAAACAGAATGTACCTGAACGCCATTATTTCCACTCAAAGAAATGAATCATTCTTTTGACAAATAAATGTACAATTACAAGTGTCCACTTATAGGAGATAAAGCCGTCTCAGACCACTAACATCCTGATTGAAGAACAGCTTAAGTTGCTTAAAAACATCCTCAAGTGCACTTCATGGTCCCGTTTATACTGCATCTCTGCGGCCGGAGTACTAGAAACATTCTCACGACATGAACTGAATCTGTCTGAACTGTACCACACTTTGTATACTGCATCAGTGAATATGTTGACCTCTGAAACAAAGACACAAGTCCCATGTTAAAGACTTTAAGAGCACAATCTACCCCAAACTATTAACAAAATTAACTATTAATCATATATTCCTTCTGCATTTTTAAACCCACCTACTATAAATCATGGGAAATTATGAGCATTGTTGGATCTTAATTGATCCTACTTCTTATTCATCTGTTTTGATTTTATGATTATTTTGAAATAATTTTTATGCAAAGCACTCTGAAACACCACTCTGCATTAAACGCACTATAAAATTACCTAGCCTTATATGTTTGTGCTTTGGAAACAATAACTATAATTGTATATATAAACTAGAGATGCATGCTTGTTACATCAACATGCATTTTAATGGCCAAAAACACAATCTGCATACATACACACTTGAGTACCTCAAAAGAACACAAAGAGCTTAAAAAAAGAAAAATGAGTGCTTTACACTTTATTTAATCTGATATTTCGAAATATTTGTTTTATTTCTGTACTGTTTGCCTGTATTTATTACCCAAATCTGGAGCCGCCATGTTGCTCTCACCCGAACGGACTGTATTTTGCAGTTCAACCGATTTAATAAACCCATATTTAAGAGGAACATACCTCAAATTTTGTCTAATATTGTCCAGAAATCTTCACCTGTCGGCCTGAGGTAAAAACACGTTTCCTCCGGATCTGAGGGGGGCGCTGTAGAGGCGGCTGTAATGTAAACACAAACAGCTAATTTTGATATTTTAAGTAGAATATCCACAATACTGCGAATCAAATTAGACTCAAATAAGTTTTACCTTTTAAGCGAGTTTGCCAATATACCTACTGCATTTTACAGATGTAGGTAATCTCCTCTTTTTTTATTTCTGTGTCTCACCTGAGAGACTTTAAACACACTTAGTTACAGGTGCATAGTTTCTGTAGCAAAATAACCCACCAAGAATCATTATTCTGTGTGCACGTATGCAAATATATCATATCGATGTTTTGGCAGTGTGAACTGTTTGTTTGAGAGTGAAGCGAGTCTTGAGTGATATCAAAAGTAACGTTATACTCTTTGGTGGTATGTTGTTTCCCTCTCGTGGTTAAAAACGACTACTGCACTTTCGTCGTTTTGACTTTATATGTTATTTAAACTCTGTGGAGTCCGTGTATTATTTATCTGATATTATACAGGCCTCTCTAAAATCTTTGATTTCTAAACACCAATTTTCGTGTACTCCTTTCTTTATATATATATAGCATAGAATAGCCCACTATATAGCCTATATAACATATAAGCCTAGTCTAAATAAAATGGTATAATAATTTATTGTATTATTTACAGTTGTTATGATGATGATAATGATTATGATGATTATCTTTTAATTATTGTTGCTGTTGACTTTTATTCTTTCTTTTTGAAGGGACTGATTTTAAAGAATTCAGAATACACAGGGCATGGTATAGCTATTTAATTCTAATTTTAAAACCAATAAATAAAATTAAATGCTAAAATAAAGTTATTTTAATATTTGAATGCTTTAGAAAAAAAATAAAAATTCTTTAGGTATTGCTGACCTTCTGCTTTTATTTCCACTATATTTAAAATTACCTATATGAAATACAGTTAGCTAATACAACTAGCAGATAAAAAAATAAAATAAAATAAAATATATAATATAATTTGAGGAAGTTTTTAATGACTATTGTCATCGTTACGCAGATGAGGAAGTGCGCTAACGTCACGCGCGCAGCGGAAGTGCTTCAGTGTAAACTATAGACTGTAAACAGACATTTGAGAGCAGCGTGCGATGGGCTCAAGCGGAGCGGAGCGAGCGGCGAAACGCGTGTTTCTGGCCGCTCTGTGCAGCGTGTGCCAGGCGCTGCAGGGCGGGATGCTGTTTCCCACAGAGTCTCCGTCCAGAGAAGTGAAAGATGTGAGCGGCCTGTGGAGCTTCAGAGCGGACCTGTCTCCGGAGCGGAACCGCGGCTTCGAGCAGGAGTGGTACAAGAGTCCTCTCGCGGAGGTCACGTGAGATCTGAATCCGCTAGTCCGAGTGCTTGCGCATTTAAATCACAAATTTATACAAATCAACACAATTGTTTCAAAAATGATAATTATTATTTTATTAATTATTTTTTTTTGTAAAATTTTTAAACAACTTTTGTCTCTAATATTTGTTTGTGAACCACTAGGCACTCCACAAGGCTACATTATAGTTTTTGTTTTCTACTTAATATATAGTTCTGCACTGTTATGGTTTTGTACCATATTATTTATTAAGGATACTTATTCATATTTTATTGTTATTTCAATCATTTAATATATATATATATATATTGTACATTTTATTGCAGTTTTTCTATTTCTATTTTCTATTTCTCTGCTCTCATAATGCTAACTTATTACATTTCATTTATATATATATATATATATATATATATATATATATATATATATAAAATAAAATATAGTCTAATATAT
>JAUCMS010000095.1:24928254-24944096 GCA_032357445.1 Enteromius radiatus | reverse complement strand
AATAATGCATTTTTGCAATTGAAAATCATATTCATAAAATCAATTATTCCTTACATAATTATAATGCCCAATATATTATTTCTTGTTTAAAATAGTTTTCTTGATTATCACAGCTAAATGAAATTTAGCCTCTTTCACTGGTTATTATTCACTGAACTAGGGGTGGCTGATATGACCAAAATTATATTTCATAGTATGACTAATTCTTCGACACATTTCACGATATAGTCACTAATATGTAGTGTAGTTATTTTGAAAATCAACAAATGGTGCTTTATATAATAACTTAAATACTTTAGAAATGAAAAGCGTTCGATTTTTCTTTTATTTGGCAGTTTATTTAGTAAAAACACACTCAACTTATAAATCATCTTCCCCAAACTGATTGGAATTAAATACATCCCTTTAGAAAACTTTGCTGCTTTTTCTCCACGTTTCTGACAAATGCAGCATCTTAAGCCCTATTCGGACGAAAAATGTGGGAGTTTCGATTCTTTGACGTCTGCGATTTCACCATTTCGGACAGGACTAACACCTCCGTGTTTATTACAGAGGTGAGAGAGTCTGTTTTGTTCATCTGGGCGTCACAGAGACCGCGCGCTCTGTATGCATGCATTGCTTTAATCATTCAGATTGATTACAATTAGTATAATAACAAATACCATAGTGAAGCTAAATGGCTAGTGCAGCAAAATATGTGGTTACTTTAGTTTAACTATTGTATTTTTTTATTTGTAGTAAACCCATGTTTAATTTTGATGAAGGTACATGTAATGTATATGAGTGCAGAAATGAACATGAATAATCTTACCTGATACTGATATTACAACAGTCTTAAAAGTTTACATGATCTGGCTCTTAATTGTATTATTTTTATTCTCTGTGAAACAAAAATGTCACTAACGACCCCCTGTAAAACTAGTCCCACTTTAGTCTCACGCCTACAGCATGTGAATTAACCACGCTTACTTATTTACATTTCACAGATAACACACAAAAAAAAAAAATCTATTACAGCCGACATTTTTTGCGGTAATGATATGTGTACTGTCATGGCACCCACACTGAACAATAGCTAAACAATCAATACTGTAGAATGATACCTATATTGTAGGGCTGGGCGATATGGAAAAAATGTAATCTCGATCATTTTCCCCCATATTGAACGGTAACGATATATATTTCGATATAAGCTGTCAATGCTGCCAGCTTTAAAAGACTATCCCAACAATGACTGAAGCCACAAAAATTAAAGGGTTCATTCAATTACATTTTAAAGTATAGTTTATTAACAGAAACAGATGACAGATTTGGCCTTAAAAAATAAAACAATTTACTAAAAAAAAAAAAAAAGTTGTGACAAAGTATGGTAAATCAGTAAATGAACAAAATGTAAACAAAGTTATTGTAAAAACCTAATTTGTAACACAATTAGACCACAGTGTCTGACTTTAAGAGGTAGGTCAAATGTGCAAAACATAAAATTATACAACTTCTAGCTAGTGTACATAACTTTCACAAAGAGCTTGCGCGCGCTAAACGCCTGCATGTGAACGGCCCCTAAGCCTTTGGTGACACATAAACACCTCAAAATTAAATTGTGAATCTCTCCCCTGTCGTCTTCTCCCACGCGGATGCGCCCTGGATGTCAGTGGATGGCGCGTACGGTCTTCTGCTACAATTTGTGCTGCAGGATGTCTAAACGCGTCTTTGCATTGACTTAACATGGAAATCACTCGCGCTTAACGCATCATTCGCGTCTGTTGTGAACGCAAGTTTGTGTCAAGTTTGCTTCTCAAAGTGCGGTAGGAAATTAACTTGCACGCTGATTGGCTGTTGTCGTATTGTTCTGCTGTGTGATTGGCTCTTAGATTAATCCATATCGAGCAAAAAATGTCTAGAACTTATCATCGTTATTAAAATAAAATAAATCGCGATTCGATATGATATCGTTTATCGGCCCAGCCCTACTATATTGACACAGACTGTTCCTATTTCTATAGAGAGATGCTGCTGATGTGGAGCATTCAAATCCAGGTTACACTTTCAGATGCTGCTATAAGAGTTTATGCAGTGTAAAGTGGGCGTGGTTTGTAAGGGGGCAGGGCATATTGGAGGCTTGACCTTTCCCCTACTCATCACTCACTCAAGCCCTTCAGAAAAGGGAGCATTTCTCCAGAACAGAGGGCATTCAATACACACCCTGGCACAGTCCTGCTATTCATAGTCATGAAATTTCATTAGGGCAGAGCAGGACAAACGAATCACACACACACACACACACATAACAGCGCAGACAAGGACAGAACTAGCTGATATTTGGGTCATGGAGATAAATAAGAAAAATGAGTGATACAGCAAGGTTTTGGAAATTAAAAACTTATTCAAGTGTCTGTTGGTTCGAGGTTAGAGAAGATTTCTAAAACCTAGTGTAGGCTATGGAAGAGGAGAATTACGGATATATAAACCAATCTCTCAGTAAAAACCTTATTATGTGTAATGAAATAAACACTTTGATGTGTATTTTAAATGTCCACTAGTATGAAAGACACCAAGTAAATTCACATGACCAGTGTATGGGGAAAAAAAAGGTTTGTGTCTGTAGTATCTTTGCTTGAAATACAAAAAAAAACCCACAGAATTTGGGACTGACGCCATATGATCTTACTTGCCGTATCACATTAGAAGTGCAACAATGGCATCCTAAACAGCCAACTTAGAAGGAGCTCGCTAGGTTTATGAAAGACCAGAGGCATTGATCTGAGTAACTGAGTCAACAGGCTGTCCATTCATTCTCGCATCGATAAGGAAATGAGCGGAGAAACTGCACAGTAAAATGTAAAAGAGTTTATAGGAAGTGCAAAACGGTTCCACGGACACAGCCGTCTATCACTCCGAGAGCAAACTGCACGCTGGCATTATGCAAATGTGCTGCAATAGTGTGAAGAAAGACTCGACTGTGTCCAGTTGTAGAAGCACAATGAACCTGAGGACAGATCAGCAGAGCCAAACACGCAGAAGAACTTGAGTCAGCAAAGCCAACATGACCGCTGGCGAACGAAGCAAGGGGAAATTACGAGGCAGACATGCGTTCAAGGAATGGGTCGACTAGTCAAACCAATTAGTGAGGTCGACTAGTTCTCTAAATTTTTTGTCTATATTTTTTTTTTCATGACAAAATAACAAATTTCCCCCAAACTGTGAGTTTTTCGCCACAAAGGTGATATTCTCATTACTATCATTCAATAATTTAAAAACCACTGCTACTAATACTTTTTATTTTAATCAGAATAAAAGTAGTACATCAAATGCTAGTATTATTTATAAATGCTTCAACGTTTAAACAAAAAGTTTTAGCATTAGCATTGCAGACATAAGGACGAAGTAGTAATGTGCTGAATTATCAGGGCTATTAAAGATTTATGGCATTTCAGATTGCAGTTATTTCCATGTCACTTTTCATCAGAAAACTATTTTACAGTGACAGTTAAACTAAATTTGCATTACCGTAATGTGTTTTAACAGTGGGATTTTACTAATTATACTAATTATATTTGTAATTATTATAATATAGTACTTTAAAATAGTAAAAAATAATAAATATATATATATATATATTTAAAAAAAACTTACAAAAATCAAATGCTATACTAGTTTTTATTAGTATTCAGAATTAAAGTTTATTTTTCTTATATTCACATTTTTTTATTTAAATATAGTTGAATTTTTAGTACTCTTTACATGTTTGTCCTTTTTATTTTTATATTCAAAATTAGTTTATATTTATTTAAATGTTTTTATTTCCAGTTAGTAATTTTGATTCAATTTAGTTGCCATGACAGAGTTTCTAATTTTAATTTAGCCTGCTTTTTTATATAATAATTATTTTTTATTTTAGCTTTATTTAAATTTTAAACATAACAATAAAAATGTTTTTTAGTATATTTTTAACAATACACCCAAGATAATTATTTTTGAAAATGTCCATTAATCTTTTTTTCTGAATAAGAAAGTTGCCTAGTATTATTTAAAATTGGACATTCAATTAAAATAGGTTTCATATTAAGATTTTTACACTTTTTTTTATTTCACAATAATAACCCAGACGAATGACAAACATAAGAGAAACTGATACAGCAGTAACTCAAACACTGTCTGGAGAAGAAACACACACGACATGAGAGTCACGGAGTTAAACTAAGGTTGTGAACGTTTGACCTGTGCCTTATCACACTGAAATGCTAAGAGATTTCAGCCGTCAGCTATGACAGACAAGGACAAGTGAGGGTAATATTTCAGCGGCCTGCTTTAGATTACAGACAGTAATGTTCCTACTATAAACAGACACGCTCACACTTCCCTTACAGTATCCGTCTCAGGAAATAATGTGTGTTAATATTCATCTCTGGCTAATTGCAGACACTGTACACTGCACAAATTAATGTTTCACCTGGATGGAGACACAAATTATATCAACTAACAGCTTTAATATAACTCCCACAGTAGTGCAAGAGGATTGAGAGGCTGTAGACACCATGTGTGTTCTTGTGTTACGCAAAAAATCTAAATCAAGCTTATTTTGGTAAATATTGAGATCACGATTGAGATCAGGGACTTAGCTAACATTATCCATTTATTTAATTTGAATAAAAAAATAATAAAATAAATTAATAACACATAGATTTATGTAAACTTTAAAAAACTTTAAATATAACTAAAATGAAAAATTATATACAATATAAATAATATACGAACAATAAATCTAAAATGCATGAAATCAAAATAATTAAGATCATAATTAAATAAAGGAGAATTGTTGAAAGCCAAAATCTTCAATGCTATTTTTTTTTTTTTTAAATATAAAAATCACAAGTGGAAATAAAATGGAAGTTGAACTTTTTTACAGTTGACTGTAAAAAAATTATACACATATAATTATACACGTACTGGTGCATCCATAGAAAGAAGCTGTTGTTGTAAAAATGTATTCTGCAGATCAGTGAGGTTGATCTTACCTAGTAACAGCTGAAAGATATAAAACAATATTCCATAGACACTGTTTGGCTGGTTTACTGCACTGTCGTTCCCAAAAATGGTTCCCAACAGTCCAAATCCTCGACCATATCTACGGAAAAGATAAAAACACAAACAGAGAGAAATGGTGAAGTAGCAGAAATCAAACAACACGAGAGACTGGAACTAAAAATAAATACTAATATAGTGTGTGAGCACTCGAGGTTTCTCGAGGGAATACAAGCACGTTATGACCGAGTATTTGGCCTAAATCAAATCATACAATGATCAAGCCAGCAACATACAAAACGTTTCCTTTTATCTGTGCGAAAGGAAATTTCTGACCCAAATTGTTTGAAATGATACTAACAAAGGAGAAATGTGGTGGTTTCCAGTCACATACAATTCTATTCTAATGATATAAAATAAGGCTTGTTAATTACATAGATTTTTTGTCATATTTACAAGATTAATGCCTTTTCACTGACAAAGCTCAAAGTGTTTTCTGCAAAGAAATAAACGTCTTAAAGGGCTGAAAAACACTATTTTTGGGGGCCTTAACTATGGATGACACAACTGGACACATTTCAGCATTAAATAGTAAAATATAGAACTAAACATTCAATCCATCGCAACACCATTTCTAATGTTATGAGTGAGCTTGTCTTGAACGCAATGACTGGACTCCATTTACGTTTGATGTGGAGCTGGAACCTGATTCCTACATCAGTCTCTAATTGTATGAAAAGCCTGAAACCTTTTCTATTAACTAACCTAGAAGAGGAAAAAGGTGTGTAACCCAACACTGGAGAGCAGCTTCCGTTTCATAACTTCCTGCCAATGGATTTGTCAATGATCTAATGCTGCCAAACACCTGAGGTCATGCCAGATCTCCACCATATGTCCCAGCATTCCCAGTGAAAGCATTTCTGCTCAGAAAACATATGTGTGCTACATAAATAATTGCAGATTCAGCTCCTTGTATTCATTTTTTTGTCTTCATCGTGCATTCATTCGATTCACTACAAGAAGCAGTTTGTCTAAACAAGCAAAACTCAAAACAGCATTCTTTCAATGAGATTTGTACATGACAAATGTAAAGGACACAAGACACTCAATATTTTCTTTAGAGCGTATGTTAGTCAATTGTTTATAGTATGCATTATTACTCCAATGAGTATTCATATTAAAGTAGGGCTGGGCGATATATAATCCATCTATATATATTATGCGATGTAGATGTAACGCTAATCGAAGAATTGACTTGCGCATGAATATATTGATCAATATAAATCGCACAGCCCTATATTAAAGCTTGTTGGACCTTTGAATGCCCAATTAAAACAGTGACAGAACCAACCTATCTTTGGAAAGCTTCTATTGTACAAATCAAGTTCAGAAAAATAGTAAAAATAAAACTTTTTAGGGAACCCAAAAACGGTTCTATTTTAATGTTGCCGTGAAAAGCTTCGTTTTATAACAAAACCATGAGAAATCACGCTTCGCAAGTAAAGTCTGCATTCCAGACATGCATAATAAATTCTTCACTTTTACAAGAAACACCTCACGAGACAGTGTGTGTACATGTGTTGTGAGTATTTGGTAGTCTCAACATGTGGACAAAACTATTAAAGGACCACGAGAGAATAACTAGTAGGGCTGGGCGATATTTTAAACCAGCTTATAAACAAAGACGTGGATCAGTGACAAGCTACACCCGCGAAACTCAACGTGTAGCTTGTCACTGATCTACGTCTTTATTTATAAGCTGGTGCTGCATTTAAAAACAGCTGATGGACATTTACCGCTAATCAAAGAACCGGCTTTACTGATGAGATGCGCATAATATATTGCTCGATATGCATCACCCAGCCCTAATAACTAGAACAATCCTCGTTCACTCACTAAAGGTATTTCAAAAGATTCCTTAACTAGTTGAAAGCCTTCAACTAAACCAACCAGCTCAGAGATGAATTACAACATTACAAAGTATGAAAAAAGATGAATGTGTCATTAAACCACACACTGAACAACTGTACGATATAAAACCATGGACACATGAAACAAACAACAGAGTAAATCTAAACATGTAAAGCAATAATATGAAACCAAAACGACATAATCAGCATGCATATAGCTACTTTAAGAAGTTAAGAAGGACAATGCATCATGCATTTTCACTGTTACGTTAACAGTGATTGCACTGACTGGTAAAGCTCTGTGCAGGATTGTGGGTAATGTAGTTCTTCACTGGGAATTTGGTTTATAAAATATGATTTCTGGATATTAAATTCGCTCTCATTTGTGGTTTTTACATCAGCAGGTGTGACAGAATGACCTTGGTGCTCACTGTGGATCTGTCTGTAAACATTATTGATAAAACCTATTTATTGCGAAAATAATATTTGCTTCCACGACCAGACTGTTTCTCTCTGTAATGATGTACTAAGTTCAATTTCTGATACCATGAATAATACGGTTTTCTTCTCTATGTTGTAAGTGTCAGCATGTCTGCATCTCTTTACGTTTTCTATACTGCACTATACAAGAGCTTACCGTTATGACACCGTATCAAACACGCTACGTACGTGCAGCCAGATGCTGGCATGAATCTTGACTCTATCTTTGGTTTGTCTGGCAACTACAGTCATTGAGATGAGATACACAAACCAACGCTCCCTTGTGTTTCACAGCACACCATAACGTCTCTCATATCCACAGGACAGAAAACACTCAGAAATCCTTCACAAACCTTTAGAAAGCAGCGCAGTCAAGACTCAATGATCAGTACAGTGCGGTTTCCCAATGGAGAGCAAATTAGAGGCAGAACCCATAGCAACAGATCTCGACCACCTCGTGCTGTCTGATTATCTGGAGTTGGTTTGGTTGCACAGAAAAGTCTTTAAAAAGTCCCGTTAAGAGCGAGACCTTAAGCCTGATTATGTAATGCTCCTTAAAAACCTTCACCCGGCTGGAGTTTAGTTTGGTTGTTTTCCCTGCAGACCGCCTGCTTTATCAGAGGACCGCTGTGAGCAAACAACAAAATCAGCAGCTTTCTGAAGCAATTCGATACACTCAAACATGCAAACGCACACAGCCTCTTTATCTACGTGATGGTAATAACATAAGTAAGCGTGATAGATGATGCGGTCCTATTTATTTTATGATGAGTGGGCACATCTACAGATTCACAGATAAAGCGGGAGACTCTATTAATACCAGATCTGCAAGACACATCCGTCAGTATCATGTCACCTCAATACACGACTGAATTGCATAAAAATAAAAGAAATCATTCCTTAGGACAGCTGATCCTCAGTAAGCATGTGATTTGTTTTCCATAAAACTTCAAAATGAAATTGTCCCAAAAGCGAGTGAACTTCACATGACTGTCTTGAAAATCATATCAACATTTTTCCCCCTCCAAGCGATTTAATTCAACAACAAGTTAAATGAAAGTGGTTTTGTTATTGCTAAATCAAGAAAGGGAAAACATTATTTAATAGACAAAAGCAGTAAAGTTAAACGGCAAACATTATTATTGTCAACATTATAAATTGCACTAGCTTTATACATTTAGCCTAAATTGACAATTTAGTGAATATATTCAACACACTAGTTAAAATAGTGTATACAATAAATAAAAAATGCATCAATATTTATATATTCAAATATTTAATGTATTTATAATTGAATACATAATTACATTACACATGCATGCATCTTCAAACACACATTAAATATATATATATATATATATATATATATATATTTACACACAAACTATTAAGTATATAGATTAAAGTTCATAATTAGTGTACATAATAAAATTTATTACACTAAACTAACCACATATATTCATTTAAATTAACATTTAGTGTATGAAAATATATTTAAACACACAGACATACGTAAATACTATATTCTATTAAATTCTTTATTTTAAACACTGACTAAATATTACCAGGATAACTTTAAAATGAATGGCTAAATGACTTCATTAAGGGTTTAATGATGTGTAAGGGTGGATCCTTCAGTAATAAAATCAGGAACTGACGTCTCAAACAAATCACTCGGATTTCAAAGGTTACTAAAACAAAGTTGAAGCCTGATTCAATGAATTCTCTTCTTCAGCTCACTTCTCAGCCTCATACATCAATAAAACGATTACACTCCTGCATTTACAGGGTCTGTTAAATTTCATCTTCAAAACATGAAGAAAACTAAATCTGACAGGTATGAAACAGCCTGTTGTACTCACATAAGGGATGTGCTGTTAACTGAAGATGCTAATATATCAGTGGTTTGGATTTTCAGCAGTACATTGGTTCAGTCCAGTTCATTAGAAAATAGATGTACATAAAAATTATATTAGAATACGGCACTGAGCACACTGATACGGAGATCATTCACTCATTAGCACTGTTAGCATTAGCTGCTATCACACTATTCACAAGACAAAAGCCACATTCAAAAGCAGCTTTAAAATTACGTCATTTAATTCATATTTATGTCTCTATTTGTGTCAACCCAAAAGGCGTTTCGGGAAAACACCATAAATGTGAGACGGATATTATATTTTAGCATCTTTTCAGTCAGTAAGCGGCCCGGAGCGACCCTCCGGCTGTGTGTCAAAACCTAGGAAATCCACTAACTAGACAGCACTTTCAGACCGTCAAATCCGCATTTAAGCTATGCAACGATACCGAAACGCCCCAAAGCACCCCAAAGGGGTCAAACCCTGGTTTTTGAACGCTCGAAGCGCCTCTGACAGCTGCAGACGTTGCCTAGCAAGGGAACTCGCTAGGTTTTGACACTCTCTCTTACCTGGACGTGAAGACTTTGGAGCAGCTGATGGAGCTGCTCAAGTCGCACATGGCGCGGTAGTTGGCGTCGCGGGTTTTTTCCCTCTCCACATGGAAAGCGTACAGGGATAACAGGATTCCTGAGAGACACACGAGCAGCCGCACTATCCGCTCCCAGCGAGGGGTGGACACTCGCAAGACGGGCGCCGCCATTTTTCCCGGCCTTTGCACGAACGCGCGCAGCCTCCCCTGCCTCAACCGTTGGGCGCGCGACGTCGAAAAGCGTCGGGACGTGTCACAATGTAGGGGGCGTGGCTAACCGGTTTTGTTTTGGTGGGGGCGTGTCCATCGAGCGTCTCGCCATTCTTGTGTCAGTGGGGGCCATTGTAATAGTACAGATTCTCTTATCTATTATTATATTCTAATTACACACCCCATGTTGTAAAAGCAGAGAGAGAGATAGCTTTTGCTTTAGATATTCGTATATACCAAGGCTGCATTTATGTGCTCAAAAATACAATAAAACACTGAAATATTATTACAGTTAAAATAACTATTTTCAATGTGAATATTGACAAAATGTAACTTATTCTTGTGATGCAGAGCTGAATTTTTAGGATAATATAACATAATATGCTGATTTGCTTGTCAATAAACATTTCCTATCAATAACATTGCTTATTTAGTTGTAGTTAGTAGTAAAATATTTCACGTTATTACTGTTTTTCATTTATATATGCGTGTATTGTATAACTACTATGTCTCTGATAAAATCATGCATAACACCATGTGTTTATGTCATTCAAGTTATCTTGTAACCGCTAACCCAGAGATAAAAAATTTTAATTCATAAGACATATTTGGTGTTGTAATAAATATAATCAGAGCAGATTACTTACAAATTGTAGACTGTTACTGATTCAAAATTGCATGACCAAAAATGTAGCTGTTTGAGCAAATGATTAATTAATGATAACATTCAGATTACATACTACCCAGCTTTTTTTGCAAAATTATTAATTAAAATTGATGGATTAAAATTATTATTTTTTATTAGGTAAAGATCATGTTCCATGAAGATGGAGTTTCCTACCTTAAACAACAACAACAACAAAAAGATTATTGATATGAACTTCATTTGGCAACTTTAAAAGCTTTTTTTCTTTTTCAATATTGCATCCTCAAATTTCAGATTTTCAAATAGCTGAATCTCAGCCAAATATTGTCCCTAACAAACCATACACAGGGACGGTTTAAGGACCGGGCCAGTGGGGCCGCTGCCCAGGGGCCCTTGGGGTGCAGGGACGGGCCCCTAGCCCAAAACAATTTGCAACGCTTATCAACAGTGTATTTTCGTTTGTCTATTTTATAGGGCCTACATTCTTTGATCCTCTGCCTACAAGGGCCCCTGACCCTAAATATAGCTTATAATTCTGCAACACTTTCCTTCTTATATTATATTATGATGTCTCAGTTTCTATTGTCAAGTAATGAATTCAATTGCATTGTATTATATGTTGTCCTAAATTATACTGTATTTTGCACTTATGTAACAGACATTAAACAGTTTGAAGTACTACTTTAGTTCAAATGACATAATTATGTACTGTACATGTTCATAAAAGATGCTATGTGAAACTATACTGCCACCTTGTGGCGTCTTTGTGCTGCAGCACATGCTTGCATTTTATATGATACGCACTGCTATAGTTTTCTGAGCATGCCAGCATGCCTTTAACCAAGAATGCGAAACATGTTGTGACAAAATGAATTTTTAAACATATACTTTATTGAAAAATACTTTACGTGCGAATAGTTTGGAGATGCAGGAGTGTTAATGTGTTGGGAACCAACCTTCTGTAACCAGGTGATCTTTGTCTCATTAAAAAGTTATGTGTGTTTTGTTTGTCTCGGGCATTAAATGAAGTTAAAATATGCAATATAATCTTTAGAATTGTTTTGCTATTCGGTGGAAACGCAGCACAAATGAATACATTTATTTAAATACAGCAAGAACGCTTTTAAAACAGTACATGCAAAAGTGCTTTGCGTTATCTGATAAAAGCATTAAAGAATTAAACGTATTTTCTTACACAGATTTATACTTATAAAGTATAGGTCGACTATATAGACTAAAATAACGTCAAGTGATCATGTCAACGCTTTGTATGGAAAATCATTCAGTAGGCTATGAGATATTTGCAAAACAAAACTAATTTGGGTTTATTTCATACACAATTGCATAATCTTTAGCGATTTCTCCTTTTGTATTCAAGTGTTCACACGTTAGAAGTATTTGTGTAAATAAAAAGGAAAATGCGGAAGTGAGCTTTGTTTTGCATGGATGCACGGCTAAAAACAGCCCGGCCGTCAGCCAATCACGAGTGCTTTAAACTAACGGATCGCACATAAACGCAGCCAATCACAAGCGAGCAGGAACTCTTCGCCAATCACCGAGCAGTTCTAAAACCCACGTGACGCTGGTCTTTAAGAAAACCGCGTGACAGCAGCCTTGTTTACTCACAGAAGAAAATCGCAGGAGAGAGCTCGTCTTATTCTAATTAACATGGCCACCGACATCGACAGATTAGTGTCTTTTGAGGAAGCCAACTACGACGAGTATGAGTATTATAACCTAGAGGAGTATTCCTGCCATGCTGGAGGAAAAGGCAGAACTAAGAAGGAGATCGGAATGAACACTAACCGCCATAGTCCAGCAGGACACGAGAGAAAAATAGCAGGGAAACTGCAAAACAGTGAAATAAAACGCAGGAGAACCAAGAGCTCGTCCTCCTGAGGAAAATATCTCGAGGTGAGAATGATGTCTTGTCAAGTTCGCATCCATTGCGACATGTCTTGGCAAGTCCTCCGCCCTCTTTGTGCACCAGCTCCCATTTTATGCAGTTTTCATGAGCAGCAGAACATACAATTAATGTCTTTAATGCTATTTGTGCTGTATATAGCCTATGTACTTTATTGTGAATATTAATGTCTTTTTCTGCGTTACAGATTCAGGCCGCACATACTGGAGATGGATTGAGTGAAACCGGATCGTGGTCCAAATGTCTGTTCTGCCTTTTCCTGACCCACTGAATGTTGGTGTCACGTGACGTCATTGAACTGGAGGCGCAGCCGCCGAGGTCACGTGACGCGCTGCAGCAGTTTTGACGCGAATAGCGCGCGCGCGTGTGTGTGTATTTGTTTGGGTGTTCCTGTACATGGTGTCACGTCTTAAACGTTCAGACATATGTTCAACTGAAGAAAATGACGTGTTCTTAAAGAGATCAGAAAACTTGTTCACTTCTGTAATTGATACATGATGATAAATAAACTTGCATAATTCTCATTGTGGTTTTGCATTTTTTGTTCTTAATAAGCATCTGGATATTCATCTTTTTCATTTCAACATGGAAATAAGTTGTGACTGTCAAGGATTTAAAGAAGATAAAATGAGTAAATATGTTTAACAAGACTATTAGGTTATTAAAATAATTTTAAGTTGAGTTCAAATCTTTATTGAGGTCACTTACTATGTGATTTTCAAAATAAAAGCATTAACATTTTTTTTTAAATAAGTAAAATTTTACAGAAAAAAATTTGCATCTAATCAATCGATAACAATCAATATTTAATTTTATTTTAGCCATAACCAGTGAGAAGATACACGACTGCACTTTCAGCTCCCTGACCTCCATGCGCTGACATTATAAACAGTCAGAACTAAAAATAGCTACAAAAATATAATATCTACATTCATCATGTGACAAACTTCTAAATAGTCAGAGCAGTAACCTGTATCATGATTATATTTACCTAAACCTACAATCAATTAAAAATAAGTAATTGAAATAAAATTAACTGATATACTTTAATTGTGTGCTAAAATAACAACCACTTAATAATAAAAAAATCCTATTTTGTTCCAAACCCCATCATTTTAACAGAGCATGAATGTATTAAAAATACACATGCGAAAGCGTAAACGTCAGAATTCAAATAGTTTTAATCAGTCACACTGTGTAAATCTGTTGCATCACAAAAAGCCTCCTCTGCTCATGCCGTAATGGAAAGTTTTGATACTAAACATGTGTGCTGCTGGCACATCGTGTGCAGCATAAAAACCTGAGTGGTCACATTTTATCCGTCTCATTTCATGCGCTTCATACATATATCATCATATACATTTTAAGAATACACATCATTTTGATACGATTTGCAAAGTGAAGCAAATATAACTAATGTGCATCTGATATGCTTTTGTCCTCCATACTAGAGAGTGGCATGCATTACGTTAATATAGTGTATATGTGAATTCTAAAATTGGCACTGGAATTAATTCACTACACATCTATGCAGTGTCTAACAGTGTCTCAACATGCTGCACTTCATAGAACAAAACTCAACTATTTCAGGTTGTAGCTGAACTGAGCTGAAGTCAGTCTGTGTTTAAGCACTTGTGGTTGTGAATCACCAGCTAAATGCATTAAATATTTACACGCTTCAGTATAAAAGTAGAGTCGTGGCATGCACTGCATGTCGGTGACGAGGTGTCTGTACAGCTGATCAGTGCACAAACACGACCAAAAAACATTTCATCAATGAAGCTTCTGAAAAAGGTCATATTCTCATCCTACTTCACATACGTATCATTACTGTAACATAAGAAATAACGATGTACGGTTTAAATGTAAAGTTCTTTGCATTACAATAAGCAAAACTTTGGAGAAAATGATCGCACAATGATTCTACGTTTTTTTCATTATTATGATATGCTATTATAGTTATTAGTTATATTTAAACAGTTACATATACATTTTTCAAAAAATATATATATATATTTTGCTGTCATTTTTTTTGTATTTTGTATATTTTCTATTAATGTACATTTGTTTTTATTATTTTTTTTATTTGCTCTTTAGTTGTAGTTATTTTAGGAGTTTTTTTAGTTATTTTGTTTTATGAAACAACTAATTGGAAAAAAATATATATATATTGTTTTTATTTACTTGCAATTATTTTTATATATTGTTTTTTATTTAATTTAGTACATTAAGTTACTATGAGAAAGTATAATTTTCTTTAAATATTTTAATTTTATTATTTACTATTTTTCTATGCTTTATAGTATTAGTTAACTACAAGCCCTGTCTAAAAAATTAACAATAGGCTTAATTTTCTTTATGCAAAATATGTTTTTGAGATGAAATATGGCCCAGACATCACAATACTGATCTCCAGCTTCATTCACACATATCTGTATTAATGTGAACTTATTCAGAGGTACTTGATCTCAAAACACTCCTACTCTTAAACTTACAAGTCAAGTTTTATGACAAATGCACTGACCTAAACAAAAAAAGGACGCGAACCTGAATTTCATACAATCAGACTTCAACAGTTTGTAAAAGAGCTAGAAACAGACTTTAGATTTATAGCAAGTAGAAAGGACTCATTCACTTCTAGAAAAGTTAACAAAGCAAAACTCTTTGGCCAAAACTGCCTGTTGCATATCAAACCCAGAAAAAGCAAACTCTTGGCTTTTTTCTTTCTATCGCGCAGTCTTCAGAAATGCAGTATGTGGAAAGCGTTAGCTCTTGATAGCGCGGAGCTTCCGGCGGAAATACTCCGGCGCAGCTTCCTGCAGCCAGTCGGCGTCCACCAGACACAGATCCCTCATGTAGCAGCGAGAGGTGTGCAGCAGCTCGTTAAACACTACACAGGCGGGTTTGGCCTGGAACAGGACGGAGGAGGGGTGGATGGCCACCGTCTGATGTGTGTCCAGAGCCACGTAAGAGCCGTCCGGCTGCAGCTCCGCCGCGTTCATGAACAAACCGTGAGCCAGACAGCGCCGAACATTCGCCAGGTCCGACAGAGACGATTCCAGCTTCATGTTCATCTGAAGAACACAAGAGCACAGGCACTTGAATCTGGGACAGTTCGTTTTTCTGATTTAGCGTCATTTGCATGTCGCTGAGAAAATATTATAGATTTTATATTCATATTCTGAACGAGCCACTGTTTCCT
>JAUCMS010000095.1:24909669-24928154 GCA_032357445.1 Enteromius radiatus | reverse complement strand
GATTTAGCGTCATTTGCATGTCGCTGAGAAAATATTATAGATTTTATATTCATATTCTGAACGAGCCACTGTTTCCTTTTATTTTATGGTAAATTTTGTGTTTTTGTCATTTTTATTATTATTTTATGATATATGTCTATGTAGTTACATTTTTTAATTTAGATTATTATGGTTAAATAAAACCTTTAAAAATTGTTTTGCTCTTCATTTGCAAATCATTGCTAACTACAATTAAAACAATATATAGGAAACCCTCTTTTATTCATTTAGTTTAACTTGGTGTACGAAAATGAAATAATTCATAAACATTTATTCATATTAGCACAAAAAATTTAACTGATTAATAAGAAAAGACATAAAATAAAAGTTAAGTGAAAAAAAAAAATCAAAAATATAAAAACTTGTTTATTTTGACAAATACTATAATGAAATAAAAACAGAAAATATAAAAATTATTAATTCAATTGTTAACAAAGACGAGTGTGATAAACAATAACAATAAAATGAAAACAGAAACTCTAAAAACTAATTAAAAATGAACAAAGAAGAAACAGGGAATGCTATTGATAGCATCTGAGTAAATCTATTCCAGCTGTTTTACAGCCAATTAATACATTTGGGGATATTTCGGGATATAGGGTAAATAATATGAAATCTTCTATATTACTGCTAAATTCGAGTGAAAGAAGGAATCCAATTTCAGAGGTAATTCAATTTAATGTAGATCAGTTCAAGTATTGGTAAATAACCAATTATGAACCTTTAATGACAGAAATGAATGAGTCAATTGATGGATGTTATTACCTGTATCTACGATTGGGAGAATGAATATTTTACAATTAAATTTACCACCTAAACTACTGTATTTATTTCAAAATATTTCGCTATTGCCACCTTCAGACATGTTTTCTAAAATCAAAACTGTTTGTCAGAATCATAGGCTTCGTCTGTCTCTGGTGTACTTGCCATTTGACAGACGAAGTATAAAATGTCTGAATTTACACTGGTATTTTGGGCTGAGGTCTATTATGTTTTATTTCTCATCGGGTGAGTCTTCACGTTGGACAGAATATGAGGAATCTCATGATTTGACCTTGCCTGTACCCTCATATATATATATACATATACACTCAGACACCGCAAAAAAATTAAAGCCAAAACCCAATGGTAAGACATATGGTAAAGATATGGTGTGATGTACAAAATTACTTCAAAGCATCACATTTATTGTCTCAATACAGTCCAATTTGGGGAAATCAGTTCTTTGCACCAGGGAGAGAGGATGCAACATTTTAATTGTGGGAATCGAAAGGATTTAAAATAATTGAAGATTTATACAGATTCGGACAGATTCCGATACTATGATGTCATTTGAGGAGCTGAGGATTAAATTGAACCTTAATGGGAAAACATTTTCTTCAAATACTTACAGCTGAGAAGTTTCATTAAATCGAATCAGGAGAGCAATCTTGATAAAACCTCACAGTCACCCTCAGAACAAAATGATGACGAGGGATAATAATGCTATTACACAAACACATTCTCAGACGCTGCTGATCTCATAGGAGCTGCATTTCCTCTTGGTTTTTCTCTCTGCGTGTGTGTGTGTGTACCTTGATGCAGATGTCTCTGAGTTGAGCTCGAACCTCCATCACCAGCCCCATATTCCTGCTGTTCACAAAGTTCTCTCGACACCATTCCTGTGAAAACACAGAGACAGAACAGTTCATTCAAATCCAAACTCAAGAAAGCTCTTCACGTTCAGTTGCTCTCATAAGTATACACACGCCTTGCAGAATCATATAGAAACGCCATGTTCTTCGTTTAGCCCTGCCCTGAAGAAGCTATTTGACATCAGAGATGTTTGGTGTCAGTACCTTGTTTCCGCTGACTTTCTTGTAGGCCCTGTAGATGTTGAGGAGCGTCATGTGGTCGCCCTCGCTGGAGATGAACTTCTTGCGGACGGCGAGGACGTCGTCTCTGCGCGCCGGAGGATTGTAGAGGACCGAGTCGACGGAGAGGAGCGAGATGATGGTCAGGACCTCCTCAGAGCAGGAGAAATCAGGAGAGATCAGCAGAGTCTGTGGAGACGCAGAAGAAGAACACGCTTACAGCCAGAAAACAACCACATCGCACAAACACCTGCTAAAATCACGCCAATGCATTTCAAAGTATGACCCTTTTTTTTGCTAGAGGTTCATGCAAAAGCAGACACACAAGAGTTTTAAAGTGAAGTGATCTGTATTTCTATAGATTATCAAATGACAAGTCAAGGAGTTACTCTTACTTTGGAGAAGCGAGGCTCTA
Organism: Enteromius radiatus; assembly: GCA_032357445.1. NCBI lineage: Eukaryota > Metazoa > Chordata > Actinopteri > Cypriniformes > Cyprinidae > Enteromius > Enteromius radiatus. The sequence continues at coordinate 24,925,847 of JAUCMS010000095.1, read as the reverse complement.
GAGGGAAGCAGGCCATTTTCTTGCCGAGCTGAGTTAATGAAACCTGATCGTCTTTTCTATCGACGGCCCCGAGGATACAGAGCTGCTCCACGGCCGTCCGCATCGACTCTACACACACACACACACACCGCAGAACACGGTACAGCTCTAAGTAATATTAAATCATATCAAACAAGCATACTGAATACAGTATAAAGATGTGCTCTCAGTCTCACCAGGAGACGGTTTGGACATGAAGTCAAAGTTGAGGACGTCAGGAACACCGAGAGCCAGCAGCTGCAGAATAACACTGGCCAGATTACACCTGCAGAGACAGAGAGAGAGAGAAACCATCACTGAACACACACACACACACACTCATAAAACTCTTTCTAGTTCATCTGTGGGAATAATGGGCAGCTCACGCTGGATGCATTCTTGTGCTCAAACAAAGACAGATGAAACAGATCAGTCTCGATGCACATAAACTCGGTACACTGTTTATAAACATCACACTAAAAACATTATTGTAAAACACTATTTTTTAAGAACGTATAAGAGGTATAATTTAAAACGGCATCTTTTAATTTAGGATTTTTTCTAAGAAAAAGCTAGTATTTTTTGTAAAGACAATCAGCATAATTTATTTAAAGAATCATTGTTTTATAAGCAAGTATTGCTTTTTTATATAAAAAGTATAGGCATTTTTAACAAAATAAGTATATTGTTTGCACTACTAGTAAAAAAACCAAAAACTAAATAGTAAAAACTTCAAAAACAGCATAATTTTAAGAAACAAATAAATATGACACCATTTGGAAAATAGGATTTTTTAACAAGAAATTAGCATCTTTTTCTTTCTTTCTTTTTTTTAGTATAACTTTACAGAATTAAGCATTTTTAAAAAATAAGTCAACAAATGAATTTATAAAGACAATAAGTATCTTTTTAAAAAGTTGTATCTTTAAGTCAAAAAAGTCAAACATTTCTAAGTAAATGGGTTTTGAGAAAATAAATTAAAGAAAATATCGTTTTATTCTTGATATAGAAATTTTTTTTTTTTTTTTTAAAGAAAATACAATTTTATTTTTAAAATAAAGTATATTTAAATAAATATATATATATATATATATTTATTTCTCACACACACACACACACTCTTTCTAATAAAGTATGTGTCATTTAAAATAACTTCATTTTGTTTTGTTAAGTTGTTGGTAGAACAAGCGAAAAATGAATGCCTTTGAAAGTGCCACTGTATCAGTATCACCGAATACTTTCAATGTACCTCGTTCTAATAACAATATACTACAAAAAAACTTTTTTTGCTTTTTTTTTTTAAGAAAATACTGTGTTGTTAAAATAGAACAAACATGCAGATGAAATGCGAGGACCCATCCTGTGTGAAGGGCTATATATTGGTCTTATATGGTGCACTATAACACCGGGGCTTGATGAATCTGCAGACGGTGTGGGCTGTACCTCTGTATCTCGGGTACGGTCATGTTGGCGAAGCTGTCAAACTCCTCTTCAGTGTAGAGACGGTAACATGAGCCGGCGTCTTCTCTCCCGGCTCGACCGGTGCGCTGCCAGGCCTGAGCTTTAGACACGCGCTGGACCGCCAACACCTCCAGACCGCTGTCTGAATCAACACAACAACACCTCAGCATCACCCAGAACCATCAACTGTTTTCCAGTGTGCTTCTCTAGCCGTTATCAATACAGCACTCATGTTTGAATCCTGTTACCCTCAGGACGATAAAAGCCAAACAAATAAAAAGATGGAAAAACAGCACATATCCCAGTGCTGTTGCAATAACAAACAAACACGGAGTAAAATGCCTCTTTTGTGTGGCATTTCACATAGATTGAATCTAATTATTGGAACAATGTGGAATATTCACGAAGGTGTATTAAAAAGTGCTTTAACTGTGATTTATTTAACTATTGCTGCTTAAAATATATTTATGTGTATGTGAGCCTGGAGCACAAACGTGGTCATCAGCAGCACAGGTATAATTGTAGCAATAGCCAAAATATGGGTCAAAATTATCCATTTTTCTTTATGCAAAAAAATCAATAGGATATTAAGTAAAGATCATGTTCCATGAAGATATTTTGTAAATTTCCTACTGTAAATATATACAAACTTTCAATTAGTAATATACATTGCCAAGAACTTCATTTGGACAACTTTAAAGGCAATTTTCTCAGTATTTGGATCTTTTTGAACCCTCAGATTCCAGATTTTCAAATAGTTTTATCTCAGACAAATATTGTCCTATCATAACAAAACCATAATTGACTTGGTCTGACTGGTTTTGTAGTCCAGGGTCACACACATAGACATACACATATATACACACAACACACACACACACATACGCACACAGGTCTTATTTGTTTATTTTATTAGTTATGTCTGTAAATATGTTTTTGCACATGGCATAATTGTTTTTAACGTGGTAGACTTTGCACTAGAAGTGGTTGCACTAGGATTATTTTTGTTGTACTTTTTATATAATGACCACAAAAATTCAGATTCTGGTTCTATAATATTCTACACATAGTGAGCTTCAGAGGGTTGGGAGTCTGACCTGGATTGTAGCGTTTGGCTTTCACCATCCCCGTGTCGATCACGTATTTGATGCCGGAGATGGTGATGGAGGTTTCTGCAATGTTTGTGGACAGAACCACCTTCCTGGAGCCCTGTAAGACACAGACAGCAGCGTGAGAGAGAGCTGGGGTTCAGCTGGAGGGTGTTATTGTGTCTGGTGCGGCAGGGACCTTGGGAGCGGCCTGAAACACACGCAGCTGCTGAGTCGGCGGCAGAGAGGCGTAGAGCGGGACCACCGTCATCGGCCCGCAGCTCTCCGGCAGGTGTTTGGAAATGTCCCGACAGGTGCGAGCCAGCGCTTCGATCTCCTCCTGACCCGTCATGAACACCAGGATATCATGAGACGGTGGAGCTTCCTGGAATAAAACAAGCATCAGGTTTTAAGAGAGAAAACTAACTATAGGTTTTCTTTTTTAAATATGTATAAATTAGCATTGTTTTAAAAAATAATAATAAAATTGCATTTTATTAAGAAAATATTATCATTATTTAAAAGTATTGGTTTTTAATTTTTCACAGAAAGTAAGATTTTTTTAAATGTATATATTTGTAACAAAGTAATAAGTGTTGTTGTATTATTTTAAAGAAAATAATTTTTATAAATTGCATTTTTTGAGGAAAACAAATGATTTTTAAAAAAATATAAAAATATATTTTTTAAAGATTACTTATTTTTTAAATAAAACAGGTAATTTTAACCGTTTAAAAATATATAAAATAATTGTATGTATAGAATATAAGTACAGATTTGAAAGATTTTTTTTAATAGTTATTGTTTTATATTAGTTTTTAATAATTATGATTTATAAAGAATATAAATACTGTTGTTTATATTTAATGAATAAAAATGATTTTTTTTTAATGAATTGTTTACCATCTGTTGTTGTTGTTTTAAGGTAAATAAGTTTCCTTTTTTTTTATAAAATAAGAAAAAGTTGTGAAAAACGTGAAAAAAAGATAAAACATGCATCAATCAGTTCAAAAGACAGAGAGCAACTCATTACAACGTCAAAGATGTGATCAGATGTCTTTAACACTGGAATCTGTCACATATATGTGTGTGTGTGTGTGTGTGTGTGTGTGTGTGACAGACCTGGTGAATCTGAAATATGGAGACGAGCGCTGCCTGCAGATAGTCGGACTGAGGCTGTTTGGTGTAGTAGATCTGAATGGGATGCTGTCGGCCCTCCAGATAAAGAACTGGTGATTTATTGAAGTACTGAGAGAACAGATCCACGTCCATGGTGGCAGACATCACAATAACCTACAGATCAACAGCATTCATTCAAACAAAATATTTCTACAGCATCTCTGCAGTAAATATACACATTACCAATTAATGACCTATCAGAGACAAGCATACACAATAAGTGATGTCATCACTGAATGCTGAACACTCTATAAAAAAAAAAAAAACTTTCAAACAAATTTCACAAAAACATTGATAATGATTGGAGTCTGTACGGTATGTTAAGCAGTTCAGGCTGAATTAATTGCGGTAATTTAGTATTAAAAACATTTACTTATGTTTAAACTCAAACTTACTTGTATTTCAAAAAAACATTTCACTTTTAATTTAAAAAATAACTAAAACTTAAATAAAAAAATACCTATACAGACACACTGAAAGAAAAAATATGCTGTATATATATAATTTTTATTATAATTTTATTTATTTTTTTAACTCAAATTCATAATATTAGAGAAAACTATATGCTGTCATAGCAACATTTCTATATGTAAATAATTTAACTTGATGAACTAAAATAAATTAAAGTAATATTAAATAATAAAACATAAAAAAGCAATCAGAAATACTCACAACAAATAAAACTGAAGTAGAAATGTATACAAACCAAACCATATGAACTTATACGAACAAAATAGAAATAAAAACGATCAAAAATGGCAAAATGCAAAACAAAATTCCTGAAACATGAACTAAAAGATTTAAATGACTTATACTGTGAATTAATCATTGCAACTTTTTAAATAAATGCCAATATAAATGCCAGATGAATAAATGTCTTAAGACGATCTTAAAGATAGGTCAGGTTCTCTTGTACCTTCAGGGGTAGGAAGCTTAACTAGCTGAACTAAATGTCACATTGGGGCGCAACATTTGTGTCAACACTTCTCTTGTACCTTCAGGGGTATCTTGTTCTGTTCGATGCGTTTGCGTTGAGCGGTCTTCACCACGCCGAACAGGACGTCTGTGTGAACGGTGCGCTCGTGAGCCTCGTCCAGGATCACCACGGTATAACGCAGTAATAACGGATCGCCTATCGCCTCCCGCAACAACATCCCATCTGTCATGAACTTCAGCTTCGTCTCTGACGACGTGACGTCTTCGAAGCGCACTGTGTAGCCCACCTGAGCAATAACAGAAATATGCCTCTGACACCGACACTGACGCAGATGGAGAATGTGGAGTTTACTGAGGTGAAACTCACCAGTTTTCCCAGCTGAACCTTCTTCTCTTCGGCCACTCGTGCTGCCAGCGATATAGCAGCGACCCGGCGTGGCTGAGTGATGCCGATGATGCCCTGCCGACCGATGCCGAACTCATACAGGTACTGCGGGATCTGCGTAGTTTTACCTGAGCCCGTCTCACCTGCAACACAAAAACATTACCTGTGTGCTCTTCTGCTGCTGCTTTCCAATTAATTTAAAATTAAAATTCAATTAAATTTCATAAAATATTATTTTGAAAACATCTAGCTGCTATTAACAGTTTTTATAATAAATATATATAGCACATACATATATTACTTTTCTTGTGGATGAGATAAACTTCCCCATTGGAGACAATAAACCTGAACTGAATGTCCCTTTACCAATCTGATGTCTTGGGGTCTCTACTAATGAGCTGCTGATCAGGGTGTGTTTGATTAAAGACACATGCAGTGTTGGGGTGCCTCCAGCACTGAGTTAGGATATCATAACACGTGTAATGAATGTGTTGTCTTACCGATGAACACAGCATTATGCAGCTGTCGGAGCTGGTTGATGATCTGGGTTCTGCTCTGATAGATGGGAAGCTGTTTGCGCTGCGCGTCCACGCCGACGGGCGCGTGTCCGGCTCTAGGCAGCAGCATGCCCGGTTTCTTATCCAGGCGGGAGAAGGGAGAGCCCGGCTTAAATCTCTTCGCCGGAGGAGGGTCGGGGTCGCGGGGCATGATCTGCGGGAGACGCGCGGCAGTATGAAGGGCCGATCTCGCTCATAAAGACAGCCGGACAGCGGAGAGTCTCGCGCTGCGGTTGTTTACATCATCCGCTCATGTGGCTCAGGGGCTGCTGGCGCGCGCTGATGACGTCGCCGCCTCGTGGCAGCACGTCTCTCACATACGGACCAAAACCTATGGATAATAATGAGGAAATAAGAAGATTCATTTCATTTCGATGTTTATTCTGTTTCCCTATTTTATTATTATAAGTAATTATTTAGGTTATGCATTTTTGTTTGCGTTTGTACCCCTTGACTGTCCTTATATTTCTTTAAAAAATCGTTTTCATTTTGTGAAAGGAATTTTGTCTATCCCTTTTTACACTTTATCCATAGCTCGCTATATTACTATGGAAGCTTATTTCAACCACCAAATAAGACTGATAATTTAACTTTTTTCGTCACAAATAGGACCATTTTTTCTTGTTAAAAGTGCAAGATCTAAACACAACAATATAAAGTTTAGTGGAGTTTGACAATATGTGAGCACACGGTTAAACTGAACTAAATTAAAACGTCAATAATTATTTTACGCATGTATGCACGGCGCTACGTTACAAATGACGCACTGTACAAATGAACTGCTGAGTGAGATACGTCAGTATTGGCCAATCAGCACACAGACCCGCCTCCTCCATTCGATTCTGATTGGATGATCCTCTGATACTAATATTCCGTCGTTTCCTTCAGCGGCCTCTTTCTTTCACGCGTCCCTATCGTGAGGTGAGGCGTGATGCGGTCCTTCGTGGCTTTCCTTGTTTTAAGCGATAATTGGGTCCATATAAAACCGTAATAAGTCATAAAAGCTATAAAGAATCGCTACCTGGTAGTAGTAGCAGCACTCGACATGTATGTAATAATAGCCGTTCGAGGGAAAAGTTAGCAATAGCCTGTTAGCATAGGCCTGTGCGCCATGTGAGACGAAATTTGAAGTGACTTTCTGATAAACTAGTTTTTCACTGTAGATTGGTGTTCTGGTATATTGATATATGTAATGTTTTATTGCTATCGTACGTTTTTATTGTGTAGTTAAATTATTGCACGTATTCAATTGTAGCAGGACATCTACAGGCCAGCTGTGTCAGTGCTGGTCGGTCGTTCCCCCTGCTAAAATCAATCTGTTTCTTACTATCCCTGTCTGTCTGAATCCCACGGCTTACAGGGACGCTTAGTCTCAGACATTTCACTGGGAAACTTTAGCCAACCGATGGCCAAGCATTGTTTTATGTTGAATGTTTCCAACTCTTTGTGTGTTTAATGCCATCCTTATCGCTACGCTGTATACACCGCAAGACGCATCTCTGAAAAAGGTCTGTCTAAATGGCTTTTGACTTGTGATCCTCAGATTTTTCAACCTTGTCTTTAAACCGGCTGTTCACCGATCCTTGGAAGCACTGTCAAGATGCCCAGGGAAGACAGGGCCACGTGGAAGTCCAACTACTTTTTGAAAATCATTGTAAGTTATCCATGCTTTAATAACATTAACTACTATCCCTGTCTGTCCATACTTTTTTTTTTTTTTTTTTTTTTAAATACAAGTACATGTGTGCATTTATACTTGCACATTTCAGCTGTTGTAGGATTTTGTTTAATAAAAAAAAAATAATCTTTTCAATAAATGCATCCCTTTTGATCCAGTATCGTATTTAGTTTATCTTCTTTTTTACTTTAAGTCTTGCATCTTGTTTTGATCCAGTTTTTGTTAGCGCATTATAGCCTGGAAAAAGGCTTTTCATTTGATGCATTGGCTTAAATGTGGTGCATTTAAATTTTATTTTTTATTTTAAATATGGATAAAAAAAAATTTTCCAACCCTTTCAGTTTGTATCATGATCTGCAGTGATGCTTTTTCAGAGATGGTTATATCACGATTCCCATCTGGTTGTGTAGTTTGACACATCTTTCTCTGTTTACAGCAACTGCTGGATGACTACCCCAAGTGTTTCATCGTGGGCGCTGACAATGTCGGCTCCAAGCAGATGCAGACCATCCGTCTGTCCCTGCGGGGCAAGGCCGTCGTGCTCATGGGCAAAAACACCATGATGAGAAAGGCCATCCGTGGCCACCTGGAAAACAACTCTTCTCTGGAGAGGTACGTGTCAGCCTGGACACAACGATGACCCACAGTGGACAAAGGCTTTTCAAGTCTTTACAGTGAGCAGTCTTTATAAAAATAAAGAGAAAACCGCATGTTTGTAAACAAAATCCAATATTGTTGGTAGTTGAGCTGCTGATTCCAAGAAGTGTGAAGTATCTTATTTTTGACCCCTGCTTCAAATGAGATTTATACATTATACAATTTTTGCAAACATGTTAAATTGAAGATGTGGTGCTGTCGTCAACTTCCTTTAGTTTGATACTAAAATTCCTGAAATTTAACGCATCACCTTTACAAATGCTGATGAACCCAGAGATGCAGGATCAGTTATGGGCCGGCTGTTGCGGTGCCGGTTTGTCGTTCCCCCTGCACAAATAAACCTGTTTCCTTCTATCCCTGTGTGTTTGCATCACCACAGCTCACAGGGACGCTTGGTCTCAGACACCGCATTAGTGCACACTGCACATGTCTAAACCTTAGTTTTGAAGAACCCCAGCTGAATGTTTGATTTATTCCTGTGTTTTGCAGGCTGCTTCCCCACATCCGCGGGAACGTGGGCTTCGTCTTCACCAAGGAGGATCTGACTGAGGTCCGAGATCTGCTGCTGGCAAATAAAGTGAGTGTCCCTGAGCAACTGTGTGACTGTCTTGAGGTTCTTCAGGGCTTGAATGCATCTCTTCATGTGACCCGTTATTGTCGTCTGTGAGTGTAGGTGCCTGCTGCTGCCCGTGCCGGTGCCATCGCCCCGTGTGATGTGACCGTCCCGGCTCAGAACACTGGGCTCGGTCCTGAGAAGACCTCCTTCTTCCAGGCTTTGGGCATCACCACCAAGATCTCCAGAGGAACCATTGAAATCTTGGTGAGTAGCACAATTGTCATCTTTCAGCTTCCAATGATTTTAAAGACTGATTTTATTTGAGATTTTTTTTTTTTTTTTTTTTTAGTTTTAATTTGAAAGCTTGTTTTCAGTTATGAGTAATAAAGTTAAATTGTCGTTCTTATTCCAAAACATTTTGAAAAGATGTTTAAAGTTGTGTGCTCACAAAAGCGTATCAAATGCTGATGAACCCAGAGATGCAGGATCAGTTATGGGCCGGCTGTTGCGGTGCTGGTTTGTCGTTCCCCCTGCACAAATAAACCTGTTTCCTTCTATCCCTGTGTGTCTGCATCCCACAGCTCACAGGGACGCTTGGTCTCAGACACCTTACGTTTCTTCTGTTAATGTTTCAAATGAACTAAACGCATTGTCCGGTACCGTCCGCAGAGCGACGTTCAGCTGATCAAGCCTGGAGACAAGGTGGGCGCCAGCGAGGCCACGCTGCTCAACATGCTGAACATCTCGCCCTTCTCTTACGGGCTGATCATCCAGCAGGTGTATGATAACGGCAGCGTCTACAGCCCCGAGGTGCTGGACATCACTGAAGATGCTCTGCACAAGAGGTTCCTGGAGGTCAGTTCAGTTAATGATACTTGTGCTTCTGTTGGGATTTGGCCTGAAAGGCTGCTAAAGATGGTGCTAGATCTCTGTGAAGATGCAGGATCAGTTATGGGCCGGCTGTTGCGGTGCTGGTTTGTCGTTCCCCCTGCACAAATAAACCTGTTTCCTTCTATCCCTGTGTGTTTGCTTCCCACAGCTCGCAGGGACGCTTGGTCTCAGACAGTTTATCCCTACATTGTTTTAATGTACTTTAAATATAAATATACATTTTAAATATCAGTATTTATAATATTTCTCATCCCCCTTTCAATCTTTAACGTGTTTATCCCCTGACGTCTGTGTAACTTGTCCATCTCTTCTGCTCAGGGTGTGAGGAACATCGCCAGTGTGTGTCTGCAGATCGGTTACCCGACGCTCGCCTCCATCCCTCACTCCATCATCAACGCATACAAGAGGGTCCTGGCTGTCGCCGTGGAAACAGACTACTCCTTCCCCTTGGCTGAGAAGGTAAAGCTCAGATCACAAAACAGCTGATCCGTGCCGTTAATCGGTCCTGTATAAATGGACCTGTGTATAGCGGTCCACGCCAGGGACCCTGACAGATGGGGATGCTGGCTCAGACAGTCATTAATGGACATTTTTCTGCCTTCTCTGAGGTTAAATGTGTCGGTTTCTCTCCCCAGGTGAAGGCATACCTGGCTGATCCCACCGCCTTTGCTGTTGCAGCCCCTGCTGCTGCGGCTGCGGAGGTCAAATCTGCAGCTCCTGCGGCTAAAGAGGAGGCACCCAAGGAGGAGTCCGAGGAGTCTGATGAAGACATGGGCTTCGGCCTGTTTGACTAAACTGCTGAATGAATATCCATGTCAGATTAACATCAATAAAACATCTGGAAACATCCGTTAAGGCTCTTGTCATTCTGTACACTTGGGTGTTGCAAATAGTTTTGCTAAACGGGACATAAATCAAGAATAGCTTCTTATGCAGGTTGACATTTTCCAAAAACTCATTTCTCATGATCGCTGTGCAACGGCTGGTTTAGTTCCCGTTTAATGTTACTAAATATTAAATGCCTAATGTCTCTTGTAAAGTAATTTTAATAAGTTTATTTAATGATCAGCTCTTTATTATAAAGGTCAAATGAAGAATTGATTAAAAAATGCATAAATATAATGGCACACTTCCCACATCACCAGAGAGAATCTCCCGTTTCACCTTCAGAAAAAGACATGCAAGATGTGTTTGGAAAACACACTAAATTGTAGTAAATGTTTCTGGAATCATTTAGCCGCAGCGACTGCACGGATCTGCTCCAGCAGTTTCTCTATGTTGTTTGAGATGTTTTTTCCAGCGACCCCCGTAACTTCAGCAATCATCTCAGCGTTGTAAGGACCTTTCAAGATGCCGTATTTCTTCCTCCAATCACCAGGCTTATCTGAAGGAGCAGTAATGCAAAAAAAAAAGTCATTTCCGGGTCCGGATGAGTAGAGAGTAGAAAACCGTATTCGGAGTAACGTGTAAAATATAAAACTGATCCTTTCTAAAAAGAAAGAAAAACTGAATGAATCGCTAAATACATAATATGGGTGCAAATTAGCACCCAGGACATCAGAAAGTCATGGCATGTTTACTGGTTAAGGCAGCAATAAAAGGCAAATTCTCATTTTAACTGGTGCACAAAAGGCCATATTTCATTATAACAGTTTTAAATGGTCTGATTGCGTGTGCACCCAAGCAGTGAGGGAGTTAAATTAGGTTTCTAGGATTTACGGTTTTGGCTTTTAGGACAGAAAAAGATTAATCTATACAAGTACAAAAGGGTTCAGGGAACTTCTGGCACCTTTGGTGCTTGGATCCCTAATAATGTGACTTGGTATTCCAAACAAAGCACGATATGGGTTCAGACATACTTTTTGGGGATGTTAAATAATGGCGCAGAAAAACTAAACTTGACTAAATGTCTTCACTACAGGAGCATGCGCCACGTCACTCAAGACATCAACAGATAAAGGGAGCACACATTTAATGTAAAATCAAACCATGACTACAATATCAAAAACCCATATGCAGGTTATAAGGCGTTTTAGGCTTCTTCTCGTTACCTAGCGAGAAGGTAACATGCATGTTCCCAGTTTATCAGACATTAAATCTGATCTGAAGAATCTAGAGACGTTTGCAGCATTGTTCAGGATGACTGAAAGATGTTAACTTGCCTCCACAGTTGACCACATTAAACAGAGGGATGTGAACCACGGTCGGAGCGTTTTTGCCTTTGAACACATAGAAGTCTTTCGGTTTCTTCCCTTCATCACTGGAGATGTTGACTTCAGGGAAGGGGATGTTTAGTTTCTTGCACGTATTAGCAGCTTGTCTCACTGTCTGCAATGCAAAAATATAGCAGTAGCACTTTATTAAAAGGTTTAGACAGACCATTTTTGTTGAGACTTAAATCTACCCCTTTATTCTATGTTATATATTATATATTATAATTGACTTTTCTAAGGGATTTTTTTTTTTTTTTGAGACAATGTGTGCATGATATAGAATTAAATAAGCACATGCCGTGAAAGGATCTCCATCGCTGAAATCCAGAGCAATGATGAGGTCAATGTTTCGTTCTTTTCTCAGCATTGAGAAGTAGGGTGAGTTGAGCAAGAGTCCGGCGTCTATAATATCTCTCGTCTCTTTTTGCACAATTGCAGCTGGCACCGATTCATCTGTTTAACAATAGCTTGAAGTGAGTCTTTTTATTATTCACAATGACTTTATCAAACATGTCTGTTCTCACCTGTCATGTTGTGGAGGAAGTTATAGTTCCTGCCCCAGACACTCTGAGCAATGCATCTACAAAGATCAATGAAACAAATGGTTCTCATCTGTTATCATTTGTACACCTCTTTTTTTCCTGAATGTTAGCATTTTTAATTTGTATTGACAATTGTGTTTTCTTATTGTGTTTCATTCAGGTTTTGACTGACTTGAGTGACTTTTTGTGCTTATCAGAAAGTTGGCCAGACTCCTTTTTGGCTCCAAAAAGGTCTGTAAAAAGAGGAGAAGATATATATATATATATATATTTCTTTCTATTCTAGTTTGTGCAACTACAAGCATAATTTACAATTAGCCAAATAAGAAAAACTGCGAATGACATGATTGGCACGTTTCATGATTTGATTTTTATAATTGTTTTACTGTTTAAAATTCGATTATATTACATTTACATATACATTTACATTATTTAGCAGATACTTTCCAAACAGACTTACAAATGATAAATGTTAAATAATACAGATATGATGTGAAATATGGCTTTTTTTAGACAGTAGAGTGGGTCCAACAGGCGATGCCACTGTCCATCGTTTGTTTGTTTGGTAACTGTTTACTTGAAGGGTGTGCATAAGACCGACTTGAAACCTTCATAATCATGTTATGACATACGTCATGAATATGAAGGAGGTTTTATGCATGTTTATGACAACTGTTATGAAGTTTCATTCGCTCAGTTATGTCATTTTTAAGCTATGGCATTGTTTGAGATGCCTTCGTTAGGACGATCTGACATAAACCAATACTTCATATCCTGTCATATGTATCATGATGATGAAGGTGTCATGTCAGTCTTACGCACACCCTTCAAGTAAACTGTTTGTTTTTTTAAATACTGTCTGAACGCGTTAAGCCACGTTAATTGTCCAGACAGCCTTGTTTTTATTGCATCAGTTCAAATGTTGCAGTGATGAAAAAAAGTGTTTTGTCTGGCAGAAATAAACTTAAACACACACAAAAAAAAACCACCACTGAGAAATATTTACTGCAATCACTGTGACAACTAGCCCCAAATAATATCTATATAAATTCCAGCAGACATTAGTAGAGGTTTACCGGACAGCCTTGATTTGGAGGACTGCTCGAGGGCAGAAGGGTCAGCATTAACAAGCTTCATGAGCTCCTGGTAACATTCTTCTACAGGTGGAGAAACACATAGACACACTCAATACAAGCACACTGCAAACTGCCTTGATTATACAGCTATACACTACCAGTCAAAAGATTATGAGAACATGTTTATAAGAAATCTCACCAAATACGCATTTATTTGTTTTAAAAATAAAAAAAACCATTTTGAAACATTTTTACTGGTAGAAATAACTTCTGTTTTAATATATTTAGCATTTTTTAATTTAATCCTGTGATAAAAAAAATGCTATGTTTATAAGTATATTCCTGTGTGTTTTCTTCTTGCGGATATATTTGTCGATTCTAAATCAAGCATGCTTCGCACTACCTGTGACAGGTGTCTCAAGGGAAAATAGCATTATTCATTTGTACTTACTCACATTTTTTTTTAACTAGGCTATACGTGTTGTGTTTTGGTGTTAAATCTAACACCTCCTGTTATTTTCTACCAACTGTTTCTTCTTTTTCATTGTTCTTCTTCTATTGCATGATTAATTATTGCTGTACGATGAATTATTATTATTACTTTACACTGATTGCAATATACGGGATAAGAAGTTTAATAACCAACAGTATAAGAGAGATTAGGAGATTTGAGCTAGCTGGTTTTTTGTTAACTCTGTGTAACACATATTGCATTATTTTTGTGCTTCCAGGAATTGCATTAACGTATAAAAGCTTTCAAGTTGTTCTAAAGTTCTTCACTGACCTTCACCGGCCGTCTGCTGAGCGGTTTTTGAGGCGTCTCCTCCGGTCTTATCTTTTCCTTTTTACATCAGGTGTTTCCGCACAACCAGAAGCAATCATACAAAACAATATTACATCAGGGCTGGGGATATTCAGCAAGTGCTACAGATTTATCAATGGGATGCTAACAATCTTTAAAACAGATTAAATATGAAGACCTTTTTAATATACACAGTCAAACCAAAAATTATTCAGACACTAGGTATCATTTTTTTTTATGTTTTTTGGGGGTGCAGGGCACTAATAGTTCATCATGTGAGTGAGGATAGAAAAATAAAGTAAACTGTGACACATCCAAAAAATCTGTTATCAAACAATTCATAAATATCTGACCATGTTTTGTTACATTTCCTTTCTAACAACATTATCAAGATGAATTTGTTCTCCCACAGTTTAATTCTTGAGTTCTTGTCATATTTTATTTGTTTTCTAAACTATATCGAGTGATAATGTGAGAAATGAGTCTGAATAAATTTTGTCTGACACTTAATTTGTCAGCTTGTAGCTTGAACATTTGCTTGGCCACAAATGCATGGAAATAATCAATAAAAATGTATACCTTGCTCTGTTTTGTCAAACACTGATTTTATTTCAGGTACTGAAATAGCTGAAAAACAAAATCAAATGAAAACGAAATGACTTTTTAAGCAGAATTAAAACTTTTTGCAAGTTTTGCAATTCAAGTCGTACCTTTTATCCATTCCCAGGTGGCCTTTCCATCAGCTAAAGCACTGCTACACGCAGCTGCAGAAAACACAAGAATCAATCAAATGAATGAAACTAATTTTGTCCCTATACAATATTTTTTAATAATAACAAATTCTTATTGTTTTTTTAAGCATCTGTTTCATTAATTTAGCATTTAATATTGGGGGCATCCCAATATTACATCTTTTTTAAGTAACACAATATTTACTTTCCCTGGTAATTAGTTACTTTTAAAATGATGTAACTGAGGTACTGTTTGTGAGAAGTAACTACTAACAATAACTAATTACTTTTTTAAAGTAACGTGCCCAACACTGGTAATATGCATTGCTAAGAACTTCATTTGGAGACGTTTAAAGGATATTTTCAACAGTGCTTGAACATAGTTTGTTACCTTGCAGGTACAGCATGTCCATTTCAGGCTGCTGTTTTATCTTTGAGCCGTTGTCAAACTGGCTGCCGAAGTTCCAGGTGTCTATAAACGCTCCAGTGAGGGAATAACCTGCTTCATGTGGACTGACCTCAAACCAGGGGTCTGCAGACAGAAAACACCACTATAAAACAGCTCACACAAACACATTACATTCTGTCTCTTTCAAACAAAACACAGACCTCCATCATTTTGTCTTTTGCATTGCTTGTCGATCACTGCGTAGACGGGATACGGGTCTTTTCTGTGCTGGTCCCAGCGCTCTGTGATTGTTTGTTCATCGATCTGAAGAGAACAGATTTTTTACAGATTTATGACATTTGCTCAACATGTCCTGAGTAAAGTTTTAAAAACAAGCTGTAAATGTAAATATTTAAAGGCACTTGAGGCAACTTCTATGAATGGGATCTTCTCTAAGTAATGAAGTACAAAATGAAGACAGTCAGTGGTTCCTCCGCTGATATAATCCTAAACAAAAGGCTTTTTTTGCATTTGCATTCTTTAAAGTTTAAAATTGCAATTAATTTAATCAGAATAACAGTTGGACTGTCAAATCTAATAATCATGATTAATCACATCCAGAATAAATGTTTGTGTTTACAACCCATCTCATCTCATCTTCTTCCGCTTATCCAGGGCCGGGTCGCGGGGGCAGCAGTCTAAGCAGGGACGCCCAGACTCCGCTCTCCCCACACACTTCCTCCAGCTCTTCCGGGGAATACCGAGACGTTCCCAGGCCAGCCGACAGACATAGTCCCTCCAGCGTGTCCTATGTCTACTTCCTCCCGGTGGGACATGCCCGGAACACCTCCCCAGGGAGGCATCCGGAACAGATGCCCGACCCACCTCAGCTGGCCTCTCTCGATGTGGAGGAGCAGCGGATCTACTCCGAGTTCCTCCCGATTGACCGAACTCCTCACCCTATCTCTAAGGGAGCGCCCAGCCACCCTACGAAGGAAACTCATTTCGGCCGCCTGTATC
>JAUCMS010000095.1:24896938-24909569 GCA_032357445.1 Enteromius radiatus | reverse complement strand
TGGAGAACATAGTCCACTCGGACTCAATGTCTCCAACCTCCCTCGGGATCTGGTTAAAGCCCTGCAGGAGGTGGGAGTTGAAGACCTCCTTGACAGAGGGCTCTGCTAAACGTTCCCAACAGATCCTCACAGTACGCTTGGGCCTACCAAGTCTGTCCAGCTTCCTCCCCTGCCAATGGAACTCACCAACTCACCAACGGATCCAACTGTTTACAACCCGAATTCTGGAAATGTTGAGATTTATTACATTTTTTTTACATTTGATAAAATTAAAGCTAAAAGACTTTTAAATCACATAAGCCAATATTTTATGCTCAACAGAACATAGAATATGCTGAAACTGAGAAATGTTACATTTCATCCACTAAATGAGCTAATTTCAAATTTGACGCTTGATACAAGTCTCCAAATAATTGGCTCCCCAATTTGTGAAAGAGTGCCGAATAATATTGTGGAATACTTTATAAGCTACATTCCTCAATGTCAAATTGCCCTTTGACCTTTTTTGGATGCCTGTGGTTTTAGGGCCCTCAGACGACCCTCATCACTCATCTGCATTATTGCTAAACTGTGCTAAACTGACCTGCTGTAGTCCAGATCTTTCACCTATAGAGAACATTTGGAGTATCATTAAACGCAAAATCACGACCACAAACTCAGGCAAGAGTACCCCAGACCACCCCTTTTAGGCAGACACATCATTGAAAGTGCAAATGTCGAGCTGTCGGAGATGCTCCTCCGCGCCGTGACAGGAATCTGTTTGGAGGTGCCCAAGGTACCTTCAGCCGACCCTTCGCGGCTGGATGATTGGTTTCTGCAGCCAGAGAAGCGGCACCGGCCAGCCAGGCCGGCCTATTCGACAACTTCTCTGTCACCACTTCCGGTGGAGGGCCAGGAGCCTCTGTGTACTCGGCCCATGGGTCGGCGATACCCACAATGTCACAGAAAGAGCAATTCTCCCTTTCACCTCTGGGCCCAGTGCCCGAAGGTCCCCATCCAACACAAACCTTTTTGTCTTCACAGATGCTGACCCAGGGCACTGTATCGCCAGCGTGGGATCCAGGGAGGCAGGTAAGCGCTGTTCATCACAGCCAGACACACAGTCCCTGCCCCTGTCCCACTACGGGCTGCCCCACTGTGGGCACAGCAATCAATGTTCCCCCGATTCCCCTAGCGATGCGGCTCCGAGCGTGGATAGCGCTCCCTAGCCCTTCGCGGTGGTTGATTCGGACAGTACGCCTCAGCTATGCGATTCAATTTGCCAGGCGCCCGCCCTGGTATCGTGGCGTTTGTTTCACTTCGGTCAGATCAGAGAGCGATGCTGCCGTACTGCGCATGGAGGTTGCTGTCCTACTGGCGAAGGACGCAATCGAGCCTGTCCCTCCAGCCGAGATTAAGTCAGGGTTTTACAGCCCTTACTTCATCGTGCCCAAGAAAATCGGTGGGTTGAGACCGATCCTGGATCTGAGAGATTTGAATTGGGCTCTTCTCAAGATGCCCTTCAAAATACTCACTCCAAAGCGCATACTAACATGCATTCGGAGCCAGGATTGGTTTGCAGCCATCGAACGGCAGCATGCGTAGTTTCATGTCTCAATTCTGCCTCGACACAGACCTCTTCTACGGTTTGCGTTCAAGGGTTGAGCATATCAGTACAAAGTTACCTACTGGCCTGTTCCTCTCGCCCCGCGTCTTTATGAAGGTCACATCTCCCCGCTGTGGCAGATGGGCATCCGCATCCTCAGTTATCTCGATGACTGGCTGATAATAGCTCACTTGAAGGATCTGTTGTGTATGCACAGGGACATAGTGCTTCGGCACCTCAGCCATTTGGGTCTTCAGGTCAACCGAGAGAAGAGCAAACTCTCCCTAGTGCAGAGGATCTCTTATCTCGGTATGGAGCTGGTCTCGATTGAGATCACTGCCCGCCTCACCAGTGAGCGGGTGCAGGCCATGCTGAGATGCCTGGATACGTTCAGAGCACAAAACAGCAGTCCCTCTCAAAACTTTTCAGAGGCTCCTGGGGCATATGGCAGCTGCAGCCGCGGTCACACCGCCTGGCTTGCTTCATATGAGACCGCTTCAGCCTTGGTTACACGATCGGGTCCCGAGATGGGCATGGCACCGTGGGAGTACCCTTAGGACAGGTGTCCATTCATGTTGTGGTCAACGAGAGGGCCGGCGGGTACCGGCTTGCTGCGCCACTCCCACAGGATCCATGCGCCATCATTCTCTGTGTTCCCTTAACTGTGTGTAACCTGAGTCCTCCCTGCCCCGCAGTCGGTCTAGAGCGGAGTAGCTCCGGCTGTGCTTCCTTGGGTCTCCTTCGCCCAGAGGTGTGGCATACAAATCATTCCACAGTCAGCCAGAAGGCTGTGTTTCCCTTCAATTATATCCATAATCCATAATATCGATATATTGTGTTTTCCCATTCCACATGCTAGAACTATGTGTAAAAAAGAAAAGCATGTGCTCCGCCCTCATGCACCTGCTTCACCTTCGTGCCACGACTCTGAGGTCATGCTGACGCCGGCACAGGTCTTCAGCGAAAACCTGCATGTGCATTGTGCCAACCCCCCCCCCGCTCCTGAGCGCAATCAAATGCACGCCAATATTAATTGGCCCTGTGTATAAAGCTCAAAGGCAATATGTCTCTCTGGCGAGTTCCCATGTGTAACGTCTCCGTTCCCTCCTTCAGGGAACGTGGGTTACATTCGTAACCGTTATCGTTATCATTATCTATAAATTCCACTATAGGTCGACCTAAAAACACATGCACTTTAAAACTTAACATGACCACTTTAACCCTTAACAATCAAAGTGGGTTATGTTATGAATAGTAACTGACCTCTTTCACATATAATGTGACAAACAACACTGCCCAGAGATCAGTCAAGCTGAAGAAGTCTTTCATGTAGTATTTCTTCAGTTTGGCAGATTTTTCTTCCCAGCTGACTCCTGGTCCACTGAGTCTCTCGATGATTTTGTTTTTCACGCTCTCTAGTTTGGTGGACCAGTCTGGTTCTTTGTATAAGGAGGCCATGGCCCTTCAGAGAAGAACATACTGCTGTTATTTTTGACATTAAACTCAGTTCAATCTGTGTGTGTGTGTGTGTGTGTTGTTTCTCAGGGTTGGTACCAGGTGGATCCAGAGACTCCGCTCAGATAAAGGATGCAGTCCAGAAGACCCGCTTTATCAAGCTGAACCAGGGACCCCAGCAAACCCACCATGGCTCTTTGTCCTCCTCCAGAACCCAGTAATGCAATGTTCGGCACTTTATCCTGAAACACACAAAGCATAAACCTCAGGAAATAGGTAACCTCAGTTAGTGTTTAGTTTTAGTGTAAACTTCTACTTCTGGTGAAGTGGACAACATGTGATCACATGTGCAAAATATGTGAAATTCATGTGGATTCATAAGGGAGAATTATTTGTTGGTCTTATACGTATAGCTACTTACACTGCAAAAAATGCTTTCTAAGACTAGATTTTTTGTCTTGTTTTCAGCCAAAATATCTAAAAATTCTGAAATGAAGAACAATTTTCCAGACAAGAAAGAAATATTGCCTTGTTTTCAGAAAAAAAACAAGTAAAAATTAAGTGACCTTTGCTTAGAACAAGCAAAATAATCTTATTTCAAACAGAAAACAAGATTATTGTGCTTGTTTCAAGTAAAAACTCACTTAATTTTAGCTTGTTTGTTCTAAAAAACAAGACCAATTTTTTTTCTTGTCTAGAAAATCCTTCTTGATTTGAGTTTTTCTTAAATATTTTGACTGGAAATAAGACAAAAAATCTTTTTGCAGTGTAAATATATGACTTATTTAAGTATATAAGAGGTTTTACCGGACTGCAGTGTATATTAAGCTTCTGCAGGCATTGCAGAACAGTGTTTTTTCTACTGGCTACAAACTCTTCCTCCTCTGTATTCAGAGAGTGTCCGATTCTCACCCCACCGCTGCAACACAGACACAGACAGACAGAGCAGTTCTGAAGTTAACTTCTAATATTCTAGATCTGAATACAATTGATTTATTTACAATTTATTTTCTGAATGATCCAGTTTGTTATAGATGTTAATAGTGTAAGTAATGCAGCACAGCTGTTATCCTATCATTCAAGGAATCTGTGCAGAATTACCTTTCCTGGGGTTTGGATTCACTCATCTATAAAACAAAAGAGTTGACAATGAAGAAAATCTGAAAATAATTTGATAAACTTATGAGTCAGCTTTTCTTGTCAGAAGATGTACAGTATAAAACCTCAACCATTTTTAACGTTGATAACAATTTAGAAATGTTTCCTGAGCAACAAATCAGTATATGCAAATGATTCATGATTGATCATGTGACACTGACAGCTATTAACAGATGGGTTAAATCTTTGAGTTATCTCATCAAATTTAAATCCACCAAGATGTTATTCTAACTATATATATATATATATATATTGCATTAAATTAATTAAAACAGAAAACTGTTTATAGTAATATGGTGCCCTGGTATTTCAGTAAATCCAGAGATCACTGTAATGTCACAGCCTTTTATGAACACATTTATAATTAAAAATTAACCTTTTTAACTTAAAGTACCTACTGAGTGACTGATAACCATCTTTTTCTAATAGAAAACACTTGTTGTTCAAACTCACGTTAGACACATTTATCATAATCAGTACCTGAGATTATCATCGTCATAGTTTGTATGTTTAAAATAGAAACTTGGTGTGTTGCCGTGTTGTGACTAGTTTACCTTTTATTGCGTGTAGCTGTTTTTGCACGTAGTTAGGTTTCTGGTGTTTCTTCCAGCTGAAAAGAAAACATGCAGGCCGTTAGTAAGGCACTAAACCTGAAGCTTTGTCCTCCAGCAAGCTGTTTCAATTTCCAGCCAGTTTCTACTTAGATAGACAGTTTTTTGAGTAACACTTTATGTGTAGGTCACATGGGATATGCCCTGGGATCTGTAGGTCTGAAGAGAGATTTGCTTTATGAATAACCTAGGAAAACTTCTTAATATTAAATGAAGATAAAACTGAGACAAATGTTTTCAGTCATTCTGACCATCATAAGGCTACCATCCTTGACTGCTTATTGACCTTCACATCTTCTCGTGTGGGAAATCTGGGTGTCCATTTTGATGAGTTTTTATAATTGCACAAACATATCTCTTCTGTAGCTGGCACAGTTGACTCCTTCTGTGTCTATTTTTAAGTCACTTTTAAAAACTCACCTGTTTGACAGGGCATTTTAATCTCCCTTTTATTACATGATATTATGGTTAAGATTACCACTTTTTTTTTTTATATTGTTCACCTGTCCTCCATATTATTAAATGTAAAAAAAACCCCACTTCTCTAAAGAAACCTCTTAAGGTATACAGTAGTCAACATTTGAAGTGGCTCAAAAAAGTTGATCAACGTCGTCCTAAGACAAGAACAGGTATTTTGGTTTTAGGACAGCTCTGAAGAAAGGTTTTAATACACTTCAAATGTTGACTACTGTAGTTCAGGGAACACACCTAGAACAGGTATGGTTAAGATATAAATTTAGAGTCTTCATAATACATGAAGAGACATCGCTATTGAGAAACACACCCAAAGGAAGCATTTCACGTGTCTTGTGTGTCAACATACCCCACAGGAGAGAGGGGCGGGGTGAGCAGTAGCTCATTAGCATTTAAAGAGACATGCACCTCTCTGTGAATGGAAATTGCATGCAAACCCTAAAAAAAAATCATACCAACTTGTGGAAAATGGGCATCTGATGTCATTTTATTTACACAATTCTTAAGGTAACTTTCAAGTATATAATTTGGTTAAATAATACAGTTGATGAGTATTCTCAACTTCTTGTGCAGTCAGAAATTGAGTATATAGTAGAGCAATACTGGTACAAACAAAATATTTGTAGCATAGTTAATAATTAGCATTGTACAGGTTTCTATAGGGTGTGAAAAGATTTGTCATACTGAAATATTAATCTCTAAAATCATTTTTCACCATTATGAAATTTTGGTCATGTGCAGGTCATAGTTATTTATAGTTTGTTACGGACAATTGCTGGATTTATTTATGCTACTGTTGTCACCTGTCAAGTATAATGACATTAAAATGTTAACCACTCATCTATTGCTGAAAATACCTCATCTACATAAAGCTTTAAAACATGTACTCACAGTTCCCGTGGATCCCGAGTCTTCAGCCACAGCAGCAGCAGCACAGATGTGTGTGTGTGTGTGTGTGTGTGTGGGAGGGAGGAGCTGCACCTCACCTGTAACAAGTTTGAGTGGCAGGCAACAGGTTAATCTGGACAAACTTGTTGATTGAACAATCTTTTCACTGCAGAGAGAAAGAATTAATGCATTTTAAGTCAACATTGTTACAGTAATACATTCAAAACAATCAAGATTGTGGGTAAAAAAAACTGTTCCCTCTCTCTCTCTCTCTCTCTCTCTCTCTCAGGGTCGTCCTGTCTCGGGGCCTCTTGCTCTTCTGCTCACCAGCAGGTGTGATAGGGGCTTGGTTGGGCGGGGTGTCCTGCCTATGCTTATCTCCGCAGCGCTGCTTCTGGAGGCTGCTGTGGATGCGGAGCCAATGCGGGGGCTGACGTAAGAAACAACAGGTTGGGGAGCTGCAGCCAACGAACAGGTGAAGGCAGCAGCAGGATGTGTTAGATCACCTCAATCCGTTTCTATGCAGAGGCAGCTTCTCCACAGGCCACATAAGTGTCACCGGACAGACCAGACAAGAACCTACAGGCCTGGAAAGGGAGGCACGTTTTGCTCTCCCAGGTAGAGGCAGTATTAGGATCTGCTCAGTTTCAATAGGATCTCTGTAATCAAATCGATGATAATCGCTAGAATGAAAAATGGAGAAAAATGGAGAAAAATGGCTCATTGAGGTTCTGCGCAGACAAAGCCAGTACTTCATTTCCAGTTCAATTTTAAACACAGCTATGTCAGGGAGTTATTGTGGACTTATTGTGATAGGACTCGGTGACCTACTGAAAGAGTACATTTTCATCCATATTTATATTAAATTATAACCTAATCACATAAATTCCTTGCACTAAAAAAAGCAAAAGTGTGTTGGGTGTTTACATTATTTTTGATATAGCCATGATGTGCTTAATCAGTGAATATTATAAAAGATAAGAATGCAATTATACTGTTTGTATCCTATTTGTGTAGTTGTGGCAAGCGACAGGTTGTTAAATATGACTGTCATGTTTCACATGTTTCCTGTTGCTTCCTAATTCTTATCACACCCTGATTATGGTCATTTTACTTTCTTAAAGGAAAGCCAGTTTAAAACGCTCTTAGAAACTTGTTACTTAATGCCACCTTCTGTCAGCATTGCACAGATCATTTCCAGTATGAGGAGCGCATCTGTTATGGTACTTGCTTTTGAAATGTTCTTGGGGAGGTTCATGACCTCATGACCAGTTTGGGCAGGTGGTCTGAGCTGTTGGGGAGGTATGTGGAGGCACCTGATGTGAGGCAAGTGGGCGAGGAATTATTGCAGAACTAACAGGTAATTATTCATTAACACTTAACTCACTACTGTTAACTACTAAAGAAGTTGTGCTAACTAATCAGTATGTGTAATACAAAGTCAAAATTTGACTCTTTCTTGAATATGCCGTTGAATGTTTAACAGACAGACATCAATAAAACATTTGACAACATTCAGTTAACCAGTGATTGTCATTTGAATGCCCTATAGAAACAAGAATGAAATTTAAACTGAAATAAATTTTAATTAAGGTTTATACATTGACATCTGTTTAAAAAAACAAAACTCAAATCAAATATACAGGCAAACAATTAATAATGAACTATGCATTGTATGTATTTATTTGTATTAAACTTAAGATTTATTTCAAATGTCCCTGAGGTTATTGCATTACTTATAGTGAAACCGCATTTAAGAAAATTTTGGACATATTAAATAAAATGCAAACATGAAACTCTTGCACTGCCACACAGATCACTTTTAGAAAAGGTAGACTAAGAATGCTGATTTAATTAATAAGACAAAAATCAACACTATTTATTGCAAAATGTCTGTTATTCAGATAGGTTTATTTGATATTCGGCCCATATCCAGAAAATGGCTAAAGCGGCCGTATCCTTTTTTTCTAATGACTGCACTAATCTGCTCCAGCAGCTTCTCTCTGTTGTTTGAGATGTTTTTTCCAGCGACCTTCATAAGCTCAGTGATCATCTCAGCGCTGTAAGGACCTTGAAAGGTGGCATATTTTTTCTGCCATTTCAGAACGTCATCTGAAGAAACAGTATGACATTTAAATCAGAACAATTTATTTCAGTGATATTTCAAGTTTATTCAGAACGGCCGTAAGATCTGAACTTACCTCCACAGTTGACCTCATTAAACAGAGGGATGTGAATGACGGTTGGACAGTTTCTGCCTTCGAACACATAGAAGTCCTTCGGTTTTTCTTTATTTTCCCTGCTTATGTTGACTTCAGGGAAAGGTATGTTTAGATTGTTGCACATCGTTTTAGCTCCTTCTACTGTCTGCAATAGAAATGCATGATAGAAAGGCTTCATCAAAAGATCTTGAACAGAAGGATCAGTGTAAATTACTTTTATTTTCTTTAAAGATATAAAGTACTACCCTTCCACAACCTATATGATCTATTTAATTTTCCCAGAAGAAAAAAATAAGATGCATTTACACTGATTATCATATATAAAAGTTTTTACACCCCAATTATAAATATTTTTAGGACCATCAGGTTTGTACCGTAATCATTACATATGAGCATCCGTGTTGTGAACAGATGGACACACTTCACTTCTGCACATTTTGAGATCCATCTGTGTGGTTTTAAGATGTGAACTATACTGTATGTAGCAGTTCAGAAATGAAGCTGTATGTGTCTTGTGGAAGAACATTGTTTTGGTCACACAGATGAATGTGTTTTAAAAATCTAAGTTCCATCTTTTGCTGTTGTTTTGGACTAATTGTTGTTTTTAAATGAATAATATTACATATGTTTGTAACATCAGTAGTCAGATCAGGACAAACTGATTTCTCTGTTAGAACAGATATTTTAACATGTATATAATGTACATATACTGTATCTGTCATGATCAGCTGGATGTGCCAGTTCATTTGGATGACACTCCAGCCCTCCATGGTCTGTCTTTGTGTTTTTCCCCCACCACATCTGTCACCTGTGTACGTTGTCTCCACCTACCTCATGTGTTGCCATAGCGACCAGTATGTTCTCCGCCTTCCTCATGTGTCTCCACGCCAACTGATATGTTCTCCTCCCCTCTGTCTCGTTAGCAGGTGTATAAATAATCCGGTTCTCCAATCATTCCCCGCTGATCACTGTATGTGGCTTGTCCCGTCTCTGTAAGCGTTTTCCCCTGTTTATTGCTCCTTGTGTTAGTTTATCGTTTTGATTCCCCGTTGCCGACCTTTGCCTGTTTACTGATTACGATTCTGTATCTCCTGCATTACTCTGTTCGCCGTTGTGTTGATCATCGCCTGTTTGACCTGTCCCGTGAGTTGTTCCAAGAACTTTTAATAAACACTTTGCAATTGGATTTGCCTGCCTCGCTCCTGATCCCTGACATAATGATCAGCCGCGCAGAATGTGCTCGTGAGGACATTAACCACGGCGATTTCCACATGTCGACCTTGCGTACGATATGCCAACGAGGACGCGACATAGAGGACTTTGTCGAGGAGTTCATATCGTACAGCCATCTCGCGCATGCATCGGAGGACGAGCTCAAACACTGTTTTTACAGAACGAATTCCGAATCACTCGGGAATGATTGAAGTTCCGTGACGCGGCGCCAGGGGCCGTGTTCGGCGCAATCGAACCTGCTCTCACAGCCAATGGAGCGGTGCCTAATATCAGCGGAACTGTCATCTGCCCTAGCGATCCCCGAAACGCTAGTGACAGGTTCGGACACCTCTGCACAGTGAGAGGGGCTGTGCGGGGTCCAATCAGGTTTGGCTAAACCAGGAGTGCTGTTTTCAGCTCAGTCGGTTCAGGTTCAACAGCTAGGGGAGCTGTTTTCCACGTTGGAAATTCCTGAGACGCCCACAAGGGGCGTGGTTTCCATCACTCAGTGCGAGGGGCTGAGTGATGAACAGTCAGTCCGTGACCAACAGTTAGGGGAGCTGTTATTCACTTCTGTGACTTCCATGACGCCCACAGGGGGCGTGGTTTCCATCACTCAGTGCGAGGGGCTGAGTGATACACAGTCGGGCCGTGACCGACAGGTAGGGGAGCTGTCAATCACACCAGTGACTCCCGAAATGCCCGTGGTGGGCACAGTTGCCATCACTCAGTGCGAGGGTGTCCAGCTGTCTATCAATTTTATGATTCCCGAATCGCCCATGGAGGGCGCTGTTCCATCACTCAGCACTCACATTGACGTTCTGCTGGGTACAGGGTTGCAGCTAGGAGAGCAACCTGCCGCACCAGACGGTCTCGAGACGCCCGCGGTAGACAAAGGAACAATCACTCAGCGAGAGGGGCTGAGTGATGATCAGCTGGGTTCAGGGCTGCAGCCAGGCGAGCTGGTTGCTCTTCCCGCTGTCCGCGCTTTGCCAGCAGAGGGCGTTCAGGTCATCACCCAGCGAGAGGGGCTGAGTGATGATCAAAGGGGAGCAGGGCCACAGCTAGGAGGGCTGTCGGTCATCTCAGCGATTCCTGATCCGCCCGCAGGGGGCGTCAGTTCGACACCTCGGCACAAAGAGTCGGGTGTTACCCAGTCGATCACGGTTACGCAGTCTGAGAAGCTGCAGAAGGCCCTCATGATCTCCTACGCACGGTACGAGGGACCGTGCTCATCTCCGGCTGTGCCTACCACGCAGCCTGGCGAACTACCGAAGGTCCTCATGTTTCCCAGCCAGTCGCTGTTAACGACTCCTACCCCTGAGGACCGGTTCGAGGGTCCGTCAAAAATACCAGTCCTGTTTACTGAGGCTCCGCCAGTGGCTGCACTCCCTCCAGAGATATCAGTTAACTCTTCAGAGGGTCCGCTGGTGGCCGCACAGCTCTCAGTTTCAATGGCCCAGGCCCCCGTGACTAGTGTCGGTTCGGTTCCCAATGCTGGGGGTCCGCCAGCAGCTGCACACCCTTCTGAGGGCTCAGTCCACTCTCCAGAGGGTCTGCTGGTGGCTGCCCAACCCTCAAATTCAGATCTCCAAGCCCCAGGGCTTTTGCTCCGTCCGGTCCTGACTACCGAAGGTCCATCAGTGGCTGCATGGCCCCCGGGGATGTTGACTTCAGTCATGGAATCCTCAGAGGTTCCGCTGATGGCTGCACAACCTTCGAGTCGGTCCGGGCAGCCCATTAGCCTCTCTCCGCTCCTTGGTGCCATCCGGCTCGTCCTGGTTTCTCGGCCCTTTGAGTTAACTAAGGCCTGCGACTCGGAATTATTATTGAATGCACCTGAGGTCTACAGGGAATGTGAGGCCGCAGGACCAGAGCCTCTTGAATCCGTGAATGGTCTTGAAGCTCCCTTGGGTCCGCCAGAGGCTGCACTAACTCTGGAAAGGTCGGCATTGGCCGTAGAATTCCCAGAGTTCCCACTGGTGGCTGCACAACCCAAGAGGGTACCTGCACGGTGGTTCAGTTGGTCACTGAGGGCGCGTCCATTGTCGGTCGGGTCGCAGAGGGCAGAGGGATCGGAGGGCGTATGCTTGGTCAGACTGGTCTCGGAGAGCGAGATCTGAGACATTAGAGTCACGGAGGGCACGGTCATTGTCGGTCGGGTCTCCGAGGGCGAGAGCACTTATTGTTGGATCTCGGAGGGTGAGTTCAAGAAGGCTTCGGGGGGCACAATCACTGTTTGTCTGGAAGAGGGCGTACTCACAGTTTGGCCGGTTAAGAAGGGCGCTGTCACTGACTGATAGACTCACAAAGGCGCAGAATCAATCAGTTGGCTCCGAGTGGTCTGTCTCACGATCTGGCCGAACCAAAGGGGCTCTACTGCCTTCCGCTCCGCCCCAGGGGATGGCCTCAAGGTCCATTTCCAGTTCACCCAGGCAGGCAACCCCGCCACCTGACCCACTCTGGAGGGTTCCATTGCAGATCACTCCGCCCTGGTGGACGTCTTCGCTGCCTGGTCTGCCCTGGGAGGCGTCCCCGCCACCTCATTCGCCCTGGAGGATGTCTTCGCCGCCTGATCCGCCCTGGGGGGCATCTTCACTGCCTGGTCCACCCTGGGAGGCGGCTCCGCCGCCTGGTTCGCCCTGGGGGGCGTCCCCGCCACCTCATTTGCCCTGCAGGACGTTTCCGCCGCCTGGTCCGCGTCCCCGCCACCTCATTCGCCCTGGAGGACGTCTTCACCGCCTGATCCGCCCTGGGTGGCATCTTCACCGCCTGGACCGCCCTGGGGGGCATCTCCGCCGCCTGATTCGCTCAGGAGGACGTCTCTGCCACCTGATCCGCCTTGGGGGATGTCTCTGCCGCATGATCCGCCCTGGGGGGCACATGAACTGTCAGATCGGCTCAGGAGAGCACACTTCCGCCTGATGGATCCAGGTCTACTTTCCCGCTGTCCGCCCCGGAGGTTGGGTCTTCCGGCCTCAACATATAGAGCGTCTGGAAGCCGCTCCTTGGGGGGGGGGGGGGTT
>JAUCMS010000095.1:24841603-24852285 GCA_032357445.1 Enteromius radiatus | reverse complement strand
TCATTGTGAACAAATTAACCATTAATTAATGCTTAACTAATGCATTATTCTGACCCCCGATTCTGAAGTGTTACCGAATATTCTTGTACTTCTTGTCAGATAACTCTCTTAATAAAGTATTTCAATCAGGTTTTCTCATGACGGGTTCAGGGAAACCCATGGCTCTTGTCCTTGTGTACCTAAGTGCTGTATTTGATTTAGAGAACCACAACATTCTTCTGTGCAGGACTTTGTGGTGTGGTTTTACAGTGGTTTCATTATAATCTGTCAAATTGGTGTTTTACTGTTCATTTAGGGCATTAGGGCATACTCGTCTTAGTTGTGGTGTTCTGCAAGGTTCACTCCTTGGCCCTCTGTTGTTGTCTGTGTATTTGCTCCCCTTGGCTTATATATATACATATATTTAAATGTGGTGTTTCTTTTCATTTATACACTGATGATACCCTGCTTTATCTTCCCCTACAGCGTAATAATTAATAAGTATTCTCTTCATCCATGTTTAGATTCAAGCAATTTCTTACACCTGAATGAAAACACATCAGAATTGATCTTGTATGGTCCTATTCTATTCGACTCTATAAACAGATATCAGCTGTAGTCAGGTCATGTTTTAAACAACTTCATCTTCTCAGTAAAGTTGAGCCTTTTCTACAAAGGAAAAAATGTGAAACATCTCGTCTTGATTATTAACTCTTTGTATGTTGGTATTTCCCAGACTGCTTGAAGGGAAACAAACATGAGGCATCATATTCCTCCTATATTAATGCATTGGTTCCCTGTCAAGTACAGGATTGGTTTTAAAATCTTTTTTTACTGCTTCTGTATACCCCTTCTAGACATTGTGACCTGGGCCTACAGTTAAACTTGAAAATCACAGTGATTGTGACCAAAACTTTAAAAGAGCCTTTCTGCTTTTATTAGACATGCCCCTTCTGTTTTAGTATTTTTAAATCCCCTCTTAAGACATATTTGTATTGAATTTGTCTCTTTAAATACAATTCTGACACCAGATAATTCATAATCAGAGACGTCTTTATCATTTCCAGCTAGAGTGATATATTGTACAGACTGCTGAACTGGCTGATATTTGGGATGTTTTGGCTATTAGTCTAATAACTGCTTATTTGGCTCGAGCTGATCAATGAACTGAACTTCAAACTGCATACAAGACATATGATTATTTAAAGCATGTATTCCTTTTTTGCTTATTTTTAACATAAAATAATCTATTTTGCTGAATTTTAAAGAACCAAAGAATTGTTGGTACCCATTAACTTATTAAATATAATGGAAGTCAATGGGTGCCATCAACGGTTTGATTACCACCGTTCTTCAAAATATCTTCTTTTGTCTTCAACACAACTTGTATGTGTTTGGAACAACATGATGGTGAGTAAAAGAATGAAAGAAAAAAAAATTCTTTCATGCATTGGTTTTCACACAATATTTGACCATCAAACAATACTGATGAATCAAGTATTTATAGTTGTATAAATATGCGTATGGTCCTAGACAGAAGAGGAAAAGGAATAATCTGTGTCATGGTAACGCTCAGATCATGCAACTGTTCATCTCTCTGAAATATTAATTAGATGTCAGATGCTTTCAGGAATGGACTGAAGATGTTTGAGTGCGCTGATGTTTAAATGATGAAATGATTTCTGTCCGGACGGAGGTGAAGCTCTGGTGTTTGACGACAAGATACTCAACAACAGCTTTATTTTCCTTACGTTTTTCTTCAGAAAATCTCGTCTGTGCTGAACTTGTGAAGGCATGACTGTGCAGTTGCTAAGGAGCTCTGGGTGGTTGCTAAGTGCTGTGGCACCCAGGTGTACGAGGTTGAATAGAGTTTTTAAATAGACGTTGTGACGTTTTGATCAGCGGTTAGACAGTTTGCATGATGAAATATTCCGATAAGTTGGATCTGTTTTAAACAGCCCAGCTTTTTACATGCCTTTGCATTTCATAACATGTCTAGTGCTATTCTAGGATTGTTTATATACTGTTATTTATTCATATTTAGCAGAAACCTGTTTGTTTCTCTTAATATTTATGAGCTTAATTTTTTTTTTATCAGTGTTTTTTTACACTTGCATTTATTTTTATTTCCACTTTTATTCATTTTAGTACTTATGCTCATTTTATTTTAATTAGTTGCCAAGAGAACATTTCTAATTTCCGTTTGTTTTTTTTTAAGTTGAAGTTATTCATTGAATATTTATTTTATTTCAGCTTCGTTTTAATACAGAAAATGTTTTTTTTAATATTAGTTAAGGGGACATTTGTCCAGTAATCAGATCTGTTTATAAATCTGTATAAATCATTGTTTTCATGATATTTATTAAACTTTAATTTCTGCTTTAATCATTTCAGCACTTAAATGTATTTTATTTCAATGTTTCTTTTTTTGTGTTTTTATTTCTTTTATTTGGGTTTTTGAGTGTTCATTTTATCTTTTTTTTTCACCAAAATATTTAATAAAGGATAAATGGAAATATTTTCAGTGCAACAAAAAATGTTCTGAGTTTTATCACTAGAGTCCAATAAACTGAATCACAAAGCGTTTCTAAATCTGTTCATTATGCTGATGCTTGCATTTTGATTTGTTGGAATAATTGGTGCCGTTGTGGATTTTAAGGGTCGTGATTGATTTCAGAGAAACGGCTACACGCACACACACACACACTCGTAATGCTTCTAGTCAGCACTTGATTGGCTCACTGATCCGTTTCTCCTGATCGCAGATTGAGTTTTGCTTAATAACAGTGATTCTCCGGCTTTCCTTTTCATCTGGATGCTCTTTTCTGTGTCTGTAACAAAACTTCCTCTGTTTATAACATTAAAGCCCTGATGAGTGTGTGTGTGTTCGGTGTGTGTGACGCTGAGGTCTCGGAGCGACTGTGTACAGAGATAATTCACCTTTCACAGACCATTAAGCTGGAAAAGGAACGTGTGAGCACCTCAAGTACCTTCAGCCCCTTCAGTCCAAATAAACACAGTATTTACACCGCAGCCGTGGCTCATAAAAGCTCCTCTGAAGACAAAATGCCCTTTATTCCAGCTCTGTAGAGAGAGATGGATGCTTGTGCCTGGGCTTTCACAGGGGAATACTGTTTTTTTTTTTACCTGTCTGGAGAAAGAGCTGGTTCTGCTGTAATAGTTCAGGTTAGACATAAAAGATGTCTCATTTTAAACCTGGTGTGATGTGGCATGTTTGATTAAGCAGACTGCGTAAAATAAATATTTGCATGCAAAAAAAAGTTTTTTTTCAGCTTATTAAATTCAGTTATGTCTATTATGTGTACCGTATTTGATTTATTATAAAATAGACATGTGCAATATGCATCATCTGTGATATTGTAATTGCTGTTTTCGCTGTATAAGTTTATTTTGCAGTGTAAAACAACCAAGTGTGCTGTTTTTCCTCAATTTTAGCACAATGCAATATTGATTTTATATAATCAAGAATTAATGATATGGGTTACACAATATTTTCTGTTTTTGCTCTGTTTTGCCAATGAAAATAGTCACAGAATCATGCATATCAATCGGTTTTGGATGAATCAGGTGAATGATTGATTCAAAGTAATTGATTCTTGAGTGAAATGATTGATTGAATGAATGACTCAATGTCTTAAAGTTTCATATTTAAATTATAATTCCTAAATAAATCAGCCATTTGAATAAATCAGTGACTCATTAAGTGAACACCTATTTTACTATAAGTACCATTTCAAGACAAATTGGTTTAATGAATCACTCACTCATTAAATTACCACATTTTAGTGTTTTATTTAAAGTATAATTTCCAAAGGAATCAGTCATTAAACCACCACCTTCTATCATTTTTAAGTTGAATGAATGACTCGCTTATTACTTGATATTTTTGGTGGTATAAGTTTCATATTTAAAGTATAATTTCTAAACGAACCAGTTGTAGCAAAACTATAACAACATTATATAAACAATGAATAATAGTACAAGGATAAAGGTATACTTGTAAACAAAAATCTTTCGTCAGATTTAAGAGTGAGCTATACATGATATATGTCTGTTTGCGAACTTTTTAATAAGCAGGGGAAAAAATAACCATTTACATGCATAGGGTGTAGAGCTCGACCGATACCCTCCTTACATTGGGGTGATGTCTTCTCAGATGAACAATACTTGCATACACCAGATTTATACGACGCTGGCACATCCTCCAACTCCTACATCAGACGCGAATGAGGCGAGTAAACTCAAAATGTTCAAGCGCCCAACTATGCGCGAATAGCGTGATTTATTTGTGTTTAAGTCACATCCCACTTGCCATTTCTACACGTACAGTATTGTGACCTGCAGCACTCACTCCGGGGCACGAGGCTACATTGTGCGTGTCATGAACCGTGCGACACATGCATGCTCCGAACCGAGACACGCGAACCAAACGGTTCTTTTTTTTTTTTTTTCATGAACCGTGCCATCCCTAAAAATCCGTAGCTATCATGTCCAGTTTTGCTGCTGCTAAGTAAGCAGAGAGTGCAAGCAGAATTAGCTAGTAATTGAAACTCACAAATAACTAATGTTTTGTTGCGCGTTTCTGAACTGTAAAAAAAAAAAAATATTGGCTGATATATCAGAATGTCGGATTTTAAAACCAACAAATATTTGTATCGGTAGCGGTCAGGCTCTAATAGAGTCTTTGCATTAGAAGAATGTACAGGGATACTTCAGATTTGAAAGCGCTTACTTGTTAGGTGATGTTTTCTTATTGAATTCATACGATTTCCTATTCTTTCAATGGAATGTATGGGAACAGTGAGGAATACCAATATGGCGGCGCTTAGCTATCCAGTTCTCGATTGTAGATCAGTGGTCACCACCTATTTGGTGGATTTCATTTCGTATGTAAACAAATCTGTTGAATCAGTGACTCATTAAGCCACCACCTATTTGTGGATTGAGTTTCAAATTTAAAGTTAACATTTTTTTAAACAAATCAGCTGAATCAGTGACTCGCCACTTATTTATGGATTCAGTTTCATATTCATATTATCATTTCTGAATGAATGACTCATTAAGCCACACATTGGTGTTTTGTGTAACATGACAGCGTGATTCTGATTGGATGCAGCATGTGAAGCGTCTGTGACTGATGTGGGTATCGTCGCTGTTATTACAGTGTTCAGTGAGCCAGGCATGTGTAAGACCATCGCTCGCTCCTCTCCAGCACCAGCATCAGCCATCTGATTTTTATGTAACACTGTTATATTTAGGAGATTGTGGGTATTATGCAGTTTGATGCCGATACAGTTTTACGTGCCGTTTGATGTGTTAAAGGTGCAGATTCGTTCATCCGGCTCTTAATGAGCTTCCAGCTTCAGCATCTTTATTTACGCATTAGAAGAGAAACCATTTCTTCTGATTAAAAACAGGTTTTAGAGGTAGATCTGATCGATTTGGCTTGAAAAGACTCTGATCTTTGCTCTCGCGCTCGTATTATTTATCCGGAGCGGAGCTAATTAGATTGTGAGCTGGAGGAGCTTTGATTTGAATTGGAAATGCAGACGCGTTAATGAACAGAGAGAGTGGTTAGAGCTGGTTCTGGCCGCTGTGATATGGAAATGACCCTCTGCGCTGCTGTTATTGTTGTTTTCTTCTGGTGGGGTGGAGATCCTCTTCCTGATGGGAATCTTCACTGTCGTATTGTTTACTTTCTGCTGACATTCCACCGGCGGGAAACACGCGAGGGCTCCTGCAGTGGAGGATGGGAGGTGCCAGCAGATTAAATACAAAGTTTTTCTCTTCTCTTGAAGAGTTCTTCAGAGCATTTGTGTCATATGCTATTTTCCTGGATTCCATTTTAATTATTTAATTCAATTTTAATAATTACAAAGTTTATCGTATCAGTGACATGTCCAGTTATTTCTCACGGGTGTCAGCGACTCTCAGATCGTTGTATTTTATAATCTTGTCAACTGATTTAATAAAACTTTAAGAACCAACCCCCCTCCCTCAAAAAAATCAATATAAATTTTGTTTTATTTTTTCCCAAAATTCTGCTATTTTTCAAATTTGGGGTTAATAAAATGTAATTATTAAAACATGTCTAATATGTTTACATGTTAACAATAATACTTTTTTTTCCCTCCCAGAAATTCAGTTTTGCCAAATTTGGTGACATTCCACACCATACTGTAAATTCAATTTTTCTGACCAGATTCGGTCCATGTTTTCTGCATTATAGAAATCAAAGGGCTCTGATTTGTTGAGTTTAGTGTTTGCTGATTGGTTCCTGAAAGTGAACATGAAACCACTTAAAACAAGACGACCTAAACATCGTTTCTTTCTCAAGAACTATTATCTTTGATGTCCAGCGTGTTGACCTGGGGTCACGACCTTTGACCTCTGCCTCAACATGAGTATTTGAGGTCTGACGTTACACGTCAGCAGCCGCAGGAACTCAAGCCTGAAAACTTCCTCCTGCGACTGATGTTAAAAACGCACGGCCCAAGGAAACAAACCCCCTGCAGTTCAGTCTCTAAACGATTCACGGTTTTGCAGTGGTTTGTGGGAAGGTTTGCGTGTCTGAACGAAAGTGAATCACGCTCTCATACTTCATAACCTCTCTCTGATGTTGTTGTTGTTGTGAATTGGCTGTTATCTGGATTGTTTCTTATGGAAAAAGCTTTCATTTTAAAATTCATCCAATTTAGATGCTTTGCATTTTTCATTTCAAATTTCAACAATAATAAGGCCCTACGAAATGTTATCTCCCACAGATTTCATTTTTGTTTTAAATTTAATGGTTTAATTAAATGTTAAGTTAATGTATTTTAAATTTAAGCATGTCTAATCATTTGACAATAGTATGTGAAATATGTTTTCTGGAATTCCGAGCTGATTTTGCTGTCTGAAGTACCTGATTTCTATCTGATATTTATTTCTGTGATGTTCAGCTGTATTTTCAGCATCATTACTCCAGTCTTCAGAGTCACATGATCTTCAGAAATCATAATAATATACTGCTTTACTGCTCAACACACATTTGTGCTGCTCAATATTTCTGTGGAAACTGAGACCATTTTATTTTTAAGATTCACAGATGAATAGAAACTTCAAAAGAACAGCATTTATTTGCAACATTGTAACAGGCTTTACTGTCACTTTTGATTCATTTATGCAGAATAAAAGCCGGAATACAAACATATTACAATTTAGGCATTAGCTATTAAAAGCTACTAGTGTGTATGCACTACACAGCAGAAAATAACAAAGGGCTCACACACACAGACGATCCCTCCCTATCCTGACAGGAAGGAAAGGCCCGCGTAAACAGCTAAAGGAAGCGGACGACACAGGAGACTCACCGCCAACACACACTTTATAATATTCATCTGTGAACGGCAGACGATGAGACAATTCTTCAGCTTTTCTACCAGAGGGTCATATCACTGACAGTCAAAGGTGAGGGGTGTGTGTGTGTGTGTGTGTGTGTGTGTGTGTGTGGCAGAAATGATTCCCAGCATTCCTGTCAGTAGCACAGGCACCTCTGACATGTTGTCAGGCAGCTGGGTAAATTAGCTGTGTGTGTGTGTGTGTGTTTTGTCGTGATCCAGCAGCAGAGCTCGAGTGAACCGTTTCTTGACAGAGTGGCTGTTTTTATTATGTAACGGCTTGTTAGTCATTCCCAAATTTAATGCATTATGTAAAATCTCGTATTGGCAGATTGGTACTCGTGTGTAGGTGTGTGTGTGTGTGTGTTTCTGTTTATAGGTGTTTCAGTCAGTCATCACCATCTATATTCATCTCTATATCATCTACAACACAGAATTATTAGTTTCCGTTCAGCTAGGATGCATTCAAATTGATCAAACATGATCTTTCTAATGTTGCAGTAGATTTCGGTTTCAAATAAGTGCTGTTCCTTTGAAGTTTCTATTCATCTGGGAAACGAAACGAAAATGTATCATAGTTTCCACAGAAATATTGGGCAGCACAGCTTCTTTCAGCATCATAATCATAATCAGAAACATTTCTCATGCAGCGAATCAGCATATTAGAATGATTTCTGAAGATCATGTGACACTGAACTTTCAGCTGCGTGCCACACAAATTAATTACATTTTAACAGACATTCACATAGAATTTTTGAAATTGTAAAAATATTTACAATATTAGTTTCTTTACTGTATGTTTGAGCAGAAATGACTCTTAAACTTCTAAAAGCTGCGTCTGTGTTCTATTTATCTCTCTCTATCTGTCTCTAAATAAATGTATGTCACCTATATATGATTTATATCTGCGTTTTATACTCGCTCTACAGTGCCTAATTTTATTTTTGCTCGATTTAAAATCTATAAATCTCCTTTATTGGTGTAAATCATCACTGGTTTCGTCAGCGTTTTGATTTGATATCATCCTTGATGTTCAATATTACTGATACTACGGATACTAATCTTTTCATATTCATTTTATATTCCATTAATTTTGTGCAGTTTTAATAGATTATATAAACGGGCTACTTTTTAGTAATAAATCAAAACATTTGTTAACAACCCAACTAAATATAGCTTCAGAAGATGCAAGCACATACTGTATAAGGGTGATAAAGGGGGAAAGACCATGTGATTAGACAAAACGCACTCTCAGTATCAGAAAGTTTACACACAATCATGGTTATGAGTTTTCCTTTTTTTCTCAGCATTATTGCTGTTTGATTATTAATGAGATCATAGACAGTGGCAGCTTTAATACTAATGCACATCAGATGTTTGTCCTGTTCTGAAAACATAACTGTCCATGTCTGCATCTCAATGCATCTATCTATACTGTGTGTGTGTGTGTGTGTGTGTATATATATACATGCGTGTACTTAGAAGTGTGTATATATATATATATATATATATATATACAGTATATGACACAGTACACGCATATATATTATGTAAACACAAATGATTAATCATTTAATGGTGTTTATGATTTGTTTGTATTGTACTGATTTTGCTAAATGTGTTAAACTGAGCTGATAATCATCATATTAGTCAACGTATGTGATAAATATCATGCATTGAGCAGAAGACTATTGTGAGCATTTGGTTGTTGGGTTCAGGTTGTGCTGTCTGATCTGAACTCAACATGAACTGTGTGTGTGTGTGTGTGTGGTTTAATGTTGGTTACGGAGCTGAGTGAGAGATTGAGTCTCAGACCTGCTTTCACAGGCATTAATGATCCACTTCAGACTTAATGAAACGAAGCAGAACTTAATGAATTAGAAAGTGGACCAGACTCAGCACTGAGGACCAGATTTCCTCGAGCGCTGCTGGTTTAGATGTAACCCATAACCAGCAGGGTCTCCTGTTAATAAATACATTAGTATCACAATAATAAAGAACTATAGTAGCATCACTGAAATCATAGTTTTGAGTTTAATTGCCTGTAGTTAACACAAATATTTCTATTTATTT
Source organism: Enteromius radiatus (assembly GCA_032357445.1). Classification (NCBI taxonomy): domain Eukaryota; kingdom Metazoa; phylum Chordata; class Actinopteri; order Cypriniformes; family Cyprinidae; genus Enteromius; species Enteromius radiatus. Next base: position 24,842,833 of record JAUCMS010000095.1, on the reverse strand, counting down.
AATAAAAAGAAATCGTTACATTTTTAAGATATACTTGAAGTTTTAAGAATGTTGTTTTGTTCACAAGTTTATTTAGTGAAAGTAAACTAGTCTTTATAATTTTAGGACATATACATAATATTTTTGATACATTTCAATCAAAGTGAGAATATATATACTCAATGTTTTTAAGTGTAAAATGTCTAAAGCATATTTTTGTTCATGCTTTACATCTATTAAGAGTGTTTGACTTACAATTAATATTTTTGTCATATATTTTAATGGAATATTTCTTCATTTAGCTCATGTTTTACATTAATTATTTAAGTTTATATCACAAATAATATTTTAGGTTTTTGTTTTTTTTTTACAATTTTGTTTGACCATTTTCACAAAAATGTACTCCGTGTTCTTGTGTGTAAAAATGTTTCATCAAACAAATAAACTAAATAAAAAAATGAGAAATGCTGCCTTGACAATAAGCTAAAGTAATTTATGTCTGTATTACATTTCAGTTAATGTTTATTTTGCTTTAACTCTGTATTTGTAGTTGTAGTTAACGCTAATAACCCTGGAAGTGTAGTTTTTTCGAGCGCTAGTGTTGTGTGTGTGTAAAGCTGTTGTTGAAGGCTGATGGTTTCTCACAGACCCAGTTGTTTGGGATATATTCATCACGTGACTCAATGATATCCATCTCACAGAGTCCATTAAAGAGGAGCAGGAGGAGATCAGGCTGAATGCTCGATGCTTTTAACCTGATTGTGAGCTCTGGAGAAACTCTGGAGAAACCCTGGAGCGGGTGGTTAGTGGATTATAAACTCCAGCACGTCTCGTCCGCTGACCCACAGCACTTACAGCAATTACAACACACGCACTGCTTCTGGCTGTTTATGTACAATACAGTAAGAGCGTGTGGTGATGTATTCACAGGCTCTAAAGTCTCTTAAAAACACTGAAGTTTTTTGCAGTTGTTCCCAATATTCTGTTTTGAATATGCAGCTGTATTGAACTGGAATTGAAAACGATGTATTTTAAATCACAGATTGGAACATTTTTCATATCTTTCTTTAAGATTTCTATACCCCAGCAGAAAGTCAGTAACACAAATTACAAGCAGCCTACAGCTTAGTTACAGTGTAGGCTATATAAAGACAGTAAAGTCTCTGTCTCTCTAATTTTAATTTATTTTAGTGTATTATTTGGAAATCCACTATTTAGCTCGTGTACGCTGCTGTCTTGAATTAGAATTAT
>JAUCMS010000095.1:24823495-24840901 GCA_032357445.1 Enteromius radiatus | reverse complement strand
GTGCGCGTGCACGCGTGGGGTTGAGGGGCCAAGACCATGTCAGGCCCAGGGGGCCAAAATTTCTTAATCCGCCCCTGCATGTACAGTACAGTAGTTGGTCCATTACCACCACAGAAAAGTGTGGGGGGTTTTTTACCACTGTACCATGTTCAAGTAATATTTAGATTGTTTATGCGTGGTGCTTATGGCAATAAATAACTTACTTTGACGCTTCATTTGAGTTTATCAAGATAAAAAAAAGTAGTCTGATATATTATCTTAGTGGCGAATGTAAAGACTCCAGCTGATGTTCACACTCGTCCATCAGCCGTCATGATAGAGGTCAGAGGTCACGCTTGTTAGAATGGGGTTTCTAATTGTGTGAACTGCTGTTGCTGTGTTAGTCGTCTTCGTTCTCACAGCGAGTGCATGACAGTCCTTGTCTCTTCAGATCTCTGCCTGTGAGTGTGTGTGTGTGTGTGTGTGTGTGTGTGTGTGTTACACGTCATGTTTGTGATTTATATTCGTTTTCTGGCTGCTTTGGTATAAAAGTGTGGATTTAGTGCTTCAACAAAGATAATAATCAGAAATGTTTCTTGTGCAGCAAACAGCATACAGTATGATTTCTGAAGCATGCAATTTAAATAATTCAGTATTTATTTATTATGTATTATATGTAGCTTATATGATATATTTATAATAAACCGTTTCCTCTGCTCATCTGCCATCTTGGATGAAATGCATGATCGTGTTAATGATAGCAAATATACACCAACTAATTAAATTATATTAAACTATTAAATTAAATAAAAAAAATACAATAAAAGATGAAATCAAATAATTATTGATTACTGCTTGTGTGGATCTAACAGCGTTTGTTTATTGGTGTAGTGGATCCATTAATAATTAATAATTATAAAACAGTTGTTGGTAGTGACTTAGTAGTTGATTTACTGTGATGGTTGAAATGGTACGTAGGAAAATATATACTCCTAAATAAACTGTTTTAGCCTGAGCTGAACACTTACAGTGCAACACACACGCTCGCTCTCTCTCTCTTTCTCACACAGACACACACTGAAAGCAGTGTTTTCATGCCAGATGCTGATGGTGTGTTAAAGGGTGTTTCTCAAAGAGGTTTTCTGTGTGTGTGTGTGTGTGTGTGTGTGTGTGTGTGTTTGATTGGTTCTTAGAAACTCTCAGGATTTTCTTTCTTTCTCTCTGCTGAGGTGTGAAATAGATCTGTAGACATCACAGATCCACTGTAGAATTTAAATGGAGTTTAATTTAGCTGCTGATGCCAGTAGCCAGCTGTCTGTGTGTGTGTGTGTGTGTGTGTGTGTGTGTGTTTCCACTGCAAAAACATTTTACATGTAAAGTTTTTTTTGTCAGATGTTTAGATGATGATGATGGGTCAGTAAGATTTTGATTTAATAATTTTCAGTAAGAAAGCATCAATTCTGTTCTTTGCTGTTATATTGTATCTGTATTGTATTGTATTGTATATATTGAATCCTTTCCAACGCTGATAATAATCAGAAATGTTTCAACAGGTAGATGTTTATGTAAAGTCCAAGCTCACCAGAGAAACAGACTGCAGGTTGTGATTTTATGTCTTTGTGCTGTAACGTGTGTGTGTGTGTGTGTGTGTGTGTGTGTGTGTGTGTGTGTGTGCAGCTGCATCTGGCTGCGCTGGCGTCTCTGAAGGGTGACGTGGTGGAGCTCAACCAGCGACTGCTGCAGACCGAGAGAGAGAGAGACGTGCTGGAGAAGAGACTGACCAAAGCCCAGGTCATTACACACACACACACACACACCGAACCTGCATGCCATCTCTGCATCTCACTGGAAACACAGTCCTTCTCTGAAGCTGTTCCTGCTCTTACGTGAACTATTCTTCACTGCATCTGATTATAGAAGAATAACATCTGTTTGCATTTATAATCTTTAATGAAAATCTAATTACTTCCTCTAAAATTACATTACTTTTTTTGGCATCACTCAAAGCCAAACTGGGGTCAATAAAAAAAAATCTAATAATTAATAAAATCACAAAGTAAAAAAAAAAAAGTACATCATTTTAAAATGGCAACAATCATAATAAAACATAAAACAATTAAAATATAAAAAAATATTCAGTCAACTGACCATTACTTGACATCAGATAATCATGAGCATGCAGATAAGTTTATATTAACATGGGCATATTAAAATCTGGCCAAATTATGTTAGTTATTAATATTTGGATTAAGTTAGTTTTGTTATGGTCAGTGTTTGTTTGTTTGTTATGTCAAAAGATTTTAATTATAGTTTGAATTAATTTATTTATATTTTCATATTTATTTTTCAAAGAAAAATAAATAATTTAGTTGCTTTTTGTTATTTATATATATTTGTATAAGTTTATTTTATTTATTTATTTTTTTTCTTATTAATTTTAACTTATGTACGTTATCTTACTGTTATGTATGTTAATTATGTATGAATCATTCCCAATAAGACCAGTAACACATTAAAGTTCATGTTTTGAGTGAGCTCGGTCCTGATTGGTGTCAGGCGTGTCATCTCTGCTCTTTAGCGTGTAAATGTCATGTTTTTCACCGTTTGAGTGTCTCACAGTTTCCCGTCATTAGCGTCACATCTGTGTGGGTTTGAATGCTAATTAATCTAGCGTCTCTGGTTTGGTGCTAATGTTGAGACCCCAATTACCACTTCTACAACAGCTGATATTAATCATTAATTGTGTCTAGCAGCTCTTTCATGCTCTTTATCTACAGCGTTGAGTTTTTACTCGAAGGCACGTCTGTGGAAGAGTAATCTGATGCATTATAAATCACGTTTGGTTTTTGAATGCTGTGTAATGAAGAAGTCAGTTTTATTTTCTAAAACACATGTGAGTGGTGTTTGACTGCAGATGTTGCTAGGGTGGTGCTGTGCAGTTGGTTTGTTGCTAGGGTGTTGGTAGCGTGTTGTAGGTACAGTAGTTAGCTATAAAGAGTTTTTTTTAAATTAATATTTAGTTTTTTAATTTAATATTTAATTTAATATTTATTAATATATATATATATATATATATATATGGGGGTTTTTTTGCTTATATTTACTATTTTCTTAATTTTAATTAAAGTTTGATCGATTTTTTGTTGTCTATATAGTTATTATTTTTTGATGAAAAAAAGAATATATGTGTTATTTTTTTAATCTGCATTTTACACTGTATTTTATTGCAAGTAACAATATATTTTTATGGCTTTACATTTAGTTTTTAATTTAGTCTTTTCACCTGTTTTATTGTATTAATAATTCACTCATTTTATTTTGTGAAATTATAACTTTAATTAGACTCTTATTTAGCTATCTGATTAGCTAACTGCTTGTTGATGGTTAGAGTAGTTAACTAAATGAATTAAACATGATGTACTAAAATAACTAAAACTAAAATAAAAAGTATGTATATTTATATATATAAAAATAAAAATGAAGAAAACTTTTACTAAAATGAAAACTAGCACTGTCAAAAAATTAATCACACACAAAATAAGTTTGGTTTGCATAATTAATGTATATTTATTATATGTATATATAAAATACACACATGCATGTATATATTTAAGAAAAATCGGTTGTTTATATTAAACGTATTTATTTATCATATGAAAATTATATGAATATAAATATATATTGTGTGTGTGTGTGTGTGTGTGTGTGTGTGTATTTATGTACATAATAAATATACACACAGCCCTCTCATATATTATATTAATTCATATGAAATTCATTTTTGACAGCACTACTTAAAACAAAAACTAATTCATAATATTTGTAAAAATAATAGTATTATTTAGTATTTATAGTATTACTGATTTCTTGGTATCTCACTGATACATGTTTGTGATTGGTTGTGCAGGTGTTTGTTGTATTTCTGAGTCTGACAGCTAATTTGTCTTGTGTGCATGCATGAAAAGCACATCTGGACACTCGTGATCCAACCGTCTCCCATCATCCCTGGTATTGAGACAGACTCCATCTGTCGCTGTCAGCATCACATGACCGCTGAAGTGGACACGATTCTTCAGACCTTGTTGAGTGGAGATAATTAAAAGCATGGAGTTTAGTCTATGTTAGAGATGCTGTGACCGCTGTCTCAGATCTCACTGGAACAGACACACTGGCAGGAGAGCAGCCAATCAGAAACAATCATCTGTGAGGCTCAGTTTGCTCACATCTGATGTGTTCTTTGGGGGCGGGGTTTTTTTTTTCCTTTTTTAATTTGTATTCATTTTTACACTTTGTTGTTGTTTTAGCAGATTTTTTGACCAGCAAATTTTACATTCAGTAATATGAGCATGTTTGCCAATTGCAATGCGTTTATATTTTCTGAATTCTGAAATATTGTGTACGTGGAATGTTGTTTTTAAAAGATTATTCTAGGTTTAGAATTAAATGTGTGCACAAAACTGGAATATCATATGCCAGTGAGTTTCCAAGAGAACAAGTGCACTGGTTTCTGGTAAACTGGAGAAGTCACTAAATGTAATAATTATAATACGTTACTTGCGACTGTATGATGTTGAGATGCATCTTTTCACACTGAGGAGAGCTGAGGGACTCGCATGCAGCTCTTACAGAAGCTTCAAACACTTCCTGTGGCTCCAGAGGCAGAAACCATGCATTATTAAGAGCCGGGGGTGAAAACTTTTGAACCCGAATGGAGATGTGTACATTTTTCTTATTTTGCCTAAATATCATATTTGTTCATTCGTTACTGCTCTTCAGAAGATGCTTAGATGTTTATCAGAAGAAGAAATAAGTTACATTTTCAGTACACTTCAAGTTCAAATTCTTAAAGCATTGTTTTCCTTCTGGAGCATACTGTATGTGGGAACTTGTGTGTTCACAGTGTTTGTAAACATTTAGTTTTATTTATCGGTATTGTACATTGTTTTCATTCATACATTTCTGTACGTTTTCTCCCAACAAAACGATTTTGACCTTGTGTGACTTCTTTTCTGGAAGTTAGTGTTCATTCTAGTGGTCGACCAGTTGATTGGTTTATCGGCCCAAATAATCGGTACCGATAACCGATTGACAAAATCGTCAGAAATGCATGCTGATAGGTTTTCTGTTGCTAGAGCATCTAGGAAGGCTTATGTTTGTTTTCAGTATCCATTCTAAAAATGATCAGTTGATTAATCGGTTATTGGCCAGTGCCAACCTAGTTATCATTATTGGTTTAATTACGTCTGCTTCATTCATTCTTTGTAATAGATATAAAACAGAAATTATCTTTGGCAATTTTATTATATATAAACATATTGACCATCATTTGCTCTGAGACTAAAAAAATGTGAAAGTAACAATCCTGAAAGATGCTGTGAAGAGGCAGCCTGGCCTCAGGCGCATGCCTCAGTCTTGACCTTTGACCTCGACCTGGAGGATTCTTGACCTTTGACTTGCAGCCTGTTTCCGATGGGGGTCCGTTCTCTTTGTCTTTCCTTCAGTGTGTTTTCCCATAAAGCAACACTTTTCACCGAGCGGTCTCGAGTCCTGAAACAAAGCGAGTATTGTTGCCAGCGGGAATTACTGTTGAAACGCAGCCATAAACATCAGCCCGCATCCAGAAATTAGAGCAGCGAATCAACGGCGCGCTGATTATTCCTGACACATCCGCTTAATAAAAAAACCCAAGCCAAAAGTGAAAACACATGCTGTCAAGCTGATAGTCGCTTTGAGATCTTAAGCTACCTTTGGCTTCTCCGGGTTTTTTGGCCTTCTGTCTAGATCTGACTCGTCATATACAACGCAAGACACTTGAGTTTTATTAGATTATATGTGTACGCTTCTAACCTCTAATGGCATGATAAACTCTAATACGCATAAAACACAGCACATAATTAGAACATCCTGTTTTAATTAGACAAGAAGTAAAAAATATATACAAAACATAACTTCATTTAATACATATTATTATAGAATTTGGACTATAGGTTAGAGATGACGAGAGTTTTTACTACAGTTTTTTTTGTATTTTAAATGATTGAAGAAAAAATATGTATTTTCTAATTCATTTTGTGGTGTGTGTGTTTTAGATTCATTTAGTATTTTATATAAATATAAAAAATATATTGCAAATATACATACAGAAGTACTTTATGTATTATATATTTATCATATAGACATTACATGTTAAAATACGTACATAATCAATCTCAGTTTTTATATATTTAGTGTTCACTGTTGTACGTAATTCAGATAATACATATATATTATGCATATTATGGATTATAGCAGTTCTATTTGAATATATAATGGTGTGGGTGTGTGTGTGTTCCTGTCTGTGCTTCATGAATAGGCTGACTGTGTGCTAATTGTTGCTGTGGTTGAAGGTGGAGTGTGTTTAGCGGGTTATTGTGTGTGCTGCTGTGGACTGAGTGATTGAGTGTGTTTTGTTTTCACACACACTCTGTAGCTGCAGCCAGGAGAACATGCCATTCCTCTCACATCAGCGCAGGAAGGGCGCGTAACGCTCGCTCGGCCAGAGGATGAGATCTAATTCCCCTGCGTTCAGATTCATTTATTCTGGATCAGTCCGTTTGATGGACTCACTTTAAACCTGTGTTTAGTTCAGTTTAATTCTGTGTCGGTTCAATAGTATTGAGTAGAGTGCTGTTTTACTGATGGTTTGCTGTTAGTTCCTGATAAACGTCAAACCAGCCGTCTGTTTCAGACACTCCTTCATTCATTAAAGACATCTCTGTGCGGAAACATCTTTCTTTCACGTAAGAAAACAAAACTTTATCATTTTAAAGGCACAATATGTAAGATTTTTGTTATAAAATATCCAACAACCACTTGCACAGTGTTATATATTTCATTACATTATCTCAGAAGTTCTGTAAGATTTGTAAATTCAAAGAAATTCCAGATTTAAATAACAAACCGTTTCTGTTCATTGTCGTCTATCAATGACGCCATATCCACGCATACTACGGCAACACGCGTGGACAAATGCGGACGTGGTAGTTATTTATTGTGCATGTCCATATCACAGATCACCATAATTCCCCAAAAATTGTAGAAGAAGATATTGAAACAAATAAACGAGAATAAATATCATTTCCGAAATCGAGAGAACTTCGCGAAAACCTTGTCATTGCGTCATCGAGCTTCGCCTCTGTTATTATTTTGAAAATGCGACCTCTAGTGGCAAAAATGTACACATTGTGCCTTTTAACTTTAATTCAATATTGTGACATAAGTCATATTTCCAACATAAAATTATGACTTTAGGACTTTCAGCATTAATTAATAATAATAATCAAAAATATGACTTGAAAGTTGAATGTAAAATATATATGAGATATGCTGGATATACTACATCATTTATGATTTTCCTATAATTTACTTGTCAATTTCGACTTTTAAAATCATAGTTCTAACATTTTTCTACATTTTATCTCAATTTCAACCCTGTTTGTTTTTAATGTTTTAATTATCACTTTGCCAAATATACATATATAAATACCTATACATACTCACACACATATATTAGGGGTGGGACGATAAAAAAATATAGATATAAAAAAAAAAAACACACACACACGCAAAATATGTAAATTCAGTAGATCCTTTACAGCTCAGTTCAGCTCGTTTAGGAGCAAAAATTATGACGTCTTTAAGTAGTTCCTATTGAAAAAAAGGAAATTATTTGCGCGTGTTTAGATCTGCTCATGTGGGTTCTGCATGTGCTTCTGTTAGCGTGTACAGTATATGTGTGAGCACAATCTGATTTTTTGGGGCTCGAGTTTGGAATTTGCTCACGTGCCGTGTTCATGCGCTTGCGCTGTCTTCTCCAACCTTTGGCGCCATATTTATCATGGATGCACTTCAAATGTTGACTACCGTGTGTGTGTATATATGGGTGCGTGTGTGTGTGTGTGTATATATATATATATATATATATATACACAGATAGATAGAAAGATTACTAAATTACTACAACTTTAACATTTTACAATATAAAGATAAAAGTAAATATAGTTAAAATTATGCATAATTCAACAAAAGCTATAATAGTATATCATTACCCTGACAGACAAACAATGGAAGTCTGTGAGAGGAGCTCTCTAAAATAATATTAGCTCTGTGTGTCTGTGTTATGATTCTCACTCATGCTGTGTGTGTTTGTGTGTGTATTCATATATGTGTCTGCAGGTGTTCTGCATGTCTCATGGAGAGTTGCATCTCTCACTTTGTGTGTGTGTGTGTGTGTGTGTGTGTGTGTGTTCACAGCATGTTTGGTGTTTGTTTGTCTCACCTTGCCGTTTTCCTCAGTGTAACTCTGCATTATTAATCCCTGTCCCGCTGTGTGTGTGTGTGTGTGTGCAGTGTGAGCAGTCTCATCTGCTGCGGGAGCACGAGGAGGTTCAGGAGAGGACGACTCTGCGCTACGAGGAGCGAATCACAGAACTGCACAGCATCATCGCTGAACTCAACAAGAAGATAGACCTGCTGCAAGGAGCCACCATCAGGTCTCTCTCTCTCACACACACACACTTGCATTTGTGATTTCTGGGGTCTCTCCATAGGTGTAATGGTGTTTCTACTGTACAGACTGTATGTGGTATTGTCCTACACCTAAACCTACCCCTTACAGGAAACTCTGCCGTTTTTGATTTTCATAAAACACTGTTTAGTATGTTTTTTTTATGGGGACACAGGAAGTGTCCTCATAAACCATGTTTACGTTGTAGTAACCATGTCATTATACACATTTGTGTCCTCGTAAAGCACAAATGCCTGACACACACGCACACACTATTGCATTATATGTGACTTTCTAGCAGCTGCCTGCATAAACTGCTTAGAGGTGGCCAATATGATAATTAAATAAAAAAATATAATAATTATTAAAATATATTATAATTAGTTATTTTACTAAATATTTGATTCTTACATACAATGCATTATAAGACACAAGGAATGCTTTAAGACTACTTTATAATGCATTATACAAAAAGGCTTTAAGTGAAGGGTTACAATATTTTGCAATCTCTTAATAGATATTTTAATCTCTTAATAGAGCAATACAAACTAATGTTTTAAATCTGTTTTGAAGCGATGAGTGCTGCACAGATGAATTGACCTTAGCAGAATTTCTGCCTGTAATAAATACTTCTTATTAAAACAAAGCACAATATTCAGTCCTGATTTCTTCTTCGTTAGTGCTCATTTTAGTCGGCTGGGAAAATGTAAACACATTTCTCTTCTAGTCGACACAGCCAGACATTTGTTCCTCACACACACACACACACATTTGTAAAAATACACACACAAATGCAAACATTATTAACGCATGTGCTGCACACAAACCCTCGGAGAACAGTTGTGTTTGGACCACACATATTTACATTCATGCTTTTAGCAGATGCTTTATCTGAAGCAGCTTACATTGCAGGAACATAAGGATGCACACATACAGTAAGAGTGTGTGTGTGTGTGTGTGTGTGCGAGCGCAGCTGTCTGAGGTCAGTCTGGTCTTCAGCGCCTGCGGTGGTCTCAGACTCCTGGGAGAGTTTTACCCTTCAGCATCTGACCAGAGACACGCTGATCATCTCTAGTTCTGCTCCTAAACCTCCTGAACTCAAAACTCAAATACAAAGACATACAGAACAATTAAGCCCATTTGTAGGACTATTGTGTTTTTAATAACATTTAAGCTCATTTACTTGCATTTTTAAAAAATTAAAAACAGGTCTAATTAAAGGCATTACAAGAAATACTGCCCTGATTCATGAACCATTTACTGTACAGTTGACCGTTACTGTACAGTTGACCGTGTTTTGTTTTTTTTTGTTCAATTTTAATTAATGGGAATTAGGACAGACATTAGGAATGTGTTTAATTGTCATACAAAATAATGACGAGTAATGAAAGTAGATGTAAAATAATCATGTAATGGAAATAATTTTATAATTTAATTATTAAAAAAATAATATTAAGTATAGATGGAAAATATTAATGTATTTAAAATAATCTTATAACTATACAATTATACATAATAAATATAAATGCAAAATAACAGTGTTTTGAAAGTAATATCATGATAATATAGTAATATATAAAAACGTAAAATATTAGTCATTAAAATAATGATGAATTAATGACAATTTAAAGTAGATATAAAATATTAATATCTTGAAAATAATGTCATAATGCAAATGTAAAAACAATGTGAATACTGACATTATTTGTAAGAATAATTTTATAATGAAAATGTAACATAATAAATATAAATGAAAAGTAGAAATTTAATGAAAATACCATAAAAATTCAAATGTAAAATACTAAAATTAAATGTAATAATTTTGTGCTGTCAAATTATTAATTGCAATTAATCACATCCAAAATACATTTTCGTTTACGTAATATATTTATTTTTATTATGTGTGTGTGTGTGTATATATATATATAAACAAACCCATACAGTGTATATTTTTAAATTATGTACATGTATATGCATTTATGTATTTAGATTCTTATGTTTAATATTATCTATATTTAATACATATTTTTAATAAATATATACGTGTGTGTGTGTTTATCTATCACACAAACAAAATCTTTTAATTTTAATAAGATTAATCATTAGACAGCTTTAAAAAAATAATGCAATGAATATAGTACCATAATGATGCAAACGTAAAATATATGCAAATAAAATTTTCCACCTGAATTGTATTACAAATATTGTTGGATCTGTGACTAATTGCTTTGCTTTTCTTTTGTAAGCGGATAAATGCACAAATGTAAATGCAGGCTGAAGAGGATCCGGAGCGGAGCTTCTGTGTTCACCGAGCCTCTAAAGCCTCTTACTGTGATTTATAGCTTTGTACCTCTGCTCGATGAAAGATATCAGCTGCTTTAATGTTTCTTTAAATCTCTGTCTGGGTAAATGTTGCTCAAGCGTGTCTCATCTTGTCATTTAGCCTGGAAACTCAGCAGGAGATGAGTGTCTCCTTTCATCGTTTATTCTGAAGATATCACGTTCACCTTAATAAATGAACTGCATGACAATAGCTTGATTGGTTCCCCAGGTCATGAATACTGAGTTGTGATGGGAGATGCGGTGAAGTGGTGACCGTGTGTCCAGCTGCATGTGAATGAGATCCGCTCCGGTGTTTAATTAGAAAGGCCTCATATGTATGCATCAGCTCGGGCGTTTGCATCCTCGTTAGGGAAATTAGAATATGCTGAATGACTCCAGGCCTCGCTTGACTTTCATATTCATCCCTAAGCCATAACTCTGTAGTTAGATGATTTTATAAAATAGCTGTTATATGCATTATTGAGGGCGGAATTAGTTTCTAATTTTCTAGCTTTGTATTATCTTAAATAGAAACATGTCTAAATGCAATTTATTTATTTGCTAATATCTTCCAATCGCTATTACATCATGGAATATATAGAAATACCTTTTTTCTGTGGTGGAAAAAAAAACTGAATTGCTCTATGATGTATGAATGGAATTAATTGTTGCTAGGCAGAACTAGGCAGAATTCCGAGATGCTAACTCAGAATTCCGAGAACTAGGCAGAATTCCGAGATGCTAACTCAGGATTCCAAGATGCTAACTCAGAATTCCGAGATGCTAACTCAGGATTCCAAGATGCTAATTTAGAATTCCGAGAAAAAGGCAGAATTCTGAGATGCTAACTCAGAATTCCAAGAAATTCTGAGTTAGCATTTTGGAATCCTGAGTTAGCATTTCAGAATTCTGCCTTGTTCTCGGAATTCTAAATTAGCATCTCAGAATTCTGAGATAGCATCTTGGAATCCTGAGTTAGCATCTCGGAATTCTGCCTTTTTCTCGGAATTCTGAGTTAGTATCTCGGAATTCTGCTTAGTTCTCGGAATTCTGAGTTAGCATCTCAGAAATCTGCCTTTTTCTCGGAATTCTGAGTTAGCACTCAGAATTCTGCCTTGTTCTCGGAATTCTGAGTTAGAATTCAGAGAACTAGGCAGATTTCTGAGATGCTAACTCAGAATTCCAAGATGTTAACTCAGAATACAGAGAACAAGGCAGAATACTGAGATGCTAAGTTTTTTTTTGTTTTTTTTGTTTTTGTTTTTTTTACTTAGATCAACAGAATACCTCACTTTCTACAATGATTCTTCTCATTCATCATAACGTGTGTTTCTCAGGGAGGAGGATGAGTTTTCCGAGCTTCGCTCCGATCTCAGTCACAGCCAGCTGGAAGTTAACGAGGACGACCGAAGCATCGATCAGGACCCCGACCAGGCGTCCATCTCACTGCCTGAGAACCAGTCCACGCTGGTCACTGCAGACATGGGTAAGAGTAGCTGTAAAAACCTGATGGATTAAGTGTGATGCCTTATTTGAAAATATATAAAATGTGTTTGTGTGTGTGTGTGTATATATATATATATATATATATATATATATATATATATAGTCATTACTGTTGTTGTGTTTGAATTAGAGTAAAGTAGTATTATTCGTTGATTAATTTGGGGATGAAATGTGAGATTTTCCCTAATGACATTTCTTTATCTTCACACGGTGACTTTGAATGAGTTTGTATGGCTGTAGAGGTCACGTCTCTGAGTTTATCACTGCAGACTCATGGGAAATATTGGCCTCATTTGTGTTTTCACACACATCTCCAGTGTTTCTTCCAGACAGCAGTGAAGTTCATTAGAGAGCACATAAAGGCTTTTGCTGAGAGAGTGTGTGTGTGTACAGTACGTGTTTCCCATAGTGCTTCGCTCTTGGTTTATAATGGCAGATGACAGACAGACAGAGCACAATCGTCGTCTTCGCTTTGCTTTCTTTTGTTTTCCACTCGATCGAGCCGATACGCTCCACACAAAAGCTTTTAAAGTCCTCAGCAGTCGGATGCTGTCATTGTCCTTCAGTCTAATGGCGTTTTTCATTACAAGTGTATTCCCAGCATGCATCACTTGCGTCTGTGAAAGGAAGTGGCAGATTCAGATTCTAGAAGCTTTATTGCCGTGATTAAAACAGCTTTGCATTACAAAAGTGCAAACAATGGAGTTGTTTTCCACTTGTGATTTAGAGAAATTAGAGTTAATATTCAGACTTTTAGTATCATTGATAAACTTTATTTAACTTTAAAGTTAAAGTACTTTTTTAGTAATTTTGTGATTTTTTTTTTTTTTTTTGTTTTTTGTTTGTTTTTTTGTGTAGTTTGTGTATGGAGTTTTACATTTTAGTTCATTTAGTTTGAGTTATTTCAGTACCATTAGAGTGCCGTTAAAGTGATGAAGCTCTGGAGGCTCTTCGATGGTTAATGTATGACAGCACATTGCCTGCAGTTGTGAATATTAATACAGCTCTGGATCAATAATTTTCTCATGTCAGTGGTCATATCGATTCATATGAGCTCTGATTTATTTCGTTTTTCCATTTCATTTTCCTGCTGGACGCTGGATGAGCAGGTTTGGATGATAATATTATTAGAGGTTAGGCGGGAGTCTTCATGGAGTCCTCAGGTATGGTTAAAGCTAATTATTGAAGTCTGAGAAACTGAGTTCACATTGAGATCTCTTCTGATGCAGAATTTGCTATCTTGGCAAATCTAAGGGCAATTTGAGACATTGTTGAGATCTCGTCTGAAACTTTAAAAGTGGAATTACTGCGGTTATTTCCTCAGGAGAAACATCGGAGGAGATTTCAGCAGAAGCCTCACTTCTTTGATCTCACTGCTGTGTAGGAGAGAAACTTGAGATATTAGTAATTGTATGTGTGGTTGTATATGATATTGACTTTTTTTTCTTATCTAATTATTTTTAAGCTGTTCATTTAATGTTTTCATATGCCTTCTTTAATTTGAGTTCATAAGCTCTCCTATTATTCATAGTTTTTTGTGCTTTGTAAGTAAATTACTCCGATGAAATAGGTTGCGAGTGCAGTTTCATGCTGGAGAAATTCCCAGTAATGGACTGCAAGTTTACATTTACATTTAATCATTTAGCAGACGCTTTCATCCAAAGCAACTAACAAATGAGGCAATCAAAATCAACAAAAGAGCAATGATACACAAGTGCTAGAACAAGTCTCTGTTAGCTCAATGCTCAATACATGCAGCAGTATTATATAATAAACAAAAAGAGAACAGATAGAATAGAAAAAGAATGGAGCAAGCTTTTTTTTGCTTTTTAATTGTATAATAAATAAAAGAAAACCAATCAAATACAACAAGATTAGAGAAGCTAGTGTTTGTTAAAATGTTAGTGAATTATTAGAGTGCAAGTCTAAAAGGGGCTGTTTTTTAGATTAGAATTCCAATTAGAGAGTGCTAGAGTTACGTTCACACGGGGCGTCAGCGTCAACGCTTCCCCTTGACTTTGAATGGGTGACGTCAGGCGTTTCCGAAAAGAATTGTGGATTTTGAATTTTGAATTTTGAATTGCGTCAGCCAATCAGATCGCTCTATGCAAATACAGTAGCCAGGCAGCAGCCAATCACGTTCATCCTGTTCAAGAGCAGCAAACTGTCTAATTTCATTGGCTGACGCTGCTGTGACCATGGCGTAGTGTCAAACTTCAGCCACGCCTTCCGTCAAGCGTTGACGCTGACGCCCCGTGTGAACGTACCGTTAGTGTTGGGTGTAGTGCAGTACTGTAAATAAATTACTTATCCACTGGATACTTGTGTTACAAACTGTAAATAATTTCAACACTTCATAATAAATATTGAAGTTGAAATCTAAATGTGGCGTCTTTAACTCTCTGTGTACCTGCGCCTTCACAGAGAAACCTTATATTAAGACTAAAATCAATTAAATCTAAGAAAGACCTACTTTTATATGAGCTTGACGTGTCTACTTTTAAATGATCAAATTCTGATTAATTTTCTCTGATTATGTAATGCTTATGAAAGTAAAGTGAGGTACAATCTTTCCCGTATCTGAAATATTAGTGTATACTTTTAAATGAATGAGTTCAAATCGAAAATTTGTGTGAAACTAAAGTAAGGTACAGACTTTCCCGTATCAGACACTGTGGACAAACGCCCTCACCTAGATAGATAGGGATTTTAACATGCAGCATAGTTGGTTACTTATTGAATAACTAAATTGCTTCACTAATTACTCTGTATCAAAAGTCATTTAAATTCTATATTTATGATTTTGAAAGTAACTTACCCAACACTGCTAAGGACTCAGATTGAGTGGCAGAGCCAGTGCTTGTTTTTTCTAGGCATACAAACAGGGAATATAACGGTTAAAGTTGTGTTTTCCAGATAACTGCAGTGACCTGAACTCGGAGCTGCAGCGGGTTTTGACGGGGCTGGAGAGCGTTCTCTGTGGCCGGAAGAAGAGCACATGCAGCCTGTCCGTGGCCGAAGTGGACAGACACATCGAGCAGCTGACCACCGCCAGCGAACACTGCGACCTGGCCATTAAGGTAAGACACATGACAGATGCAGTGTAGTGCACAGTAACACGCGCTGCAGTCTGGCAATAGAGACGGATCGCATTTAGGCCACGCCCACACATACCAACCCCACTGAAGCTGCCTCCTTGTCTTTTCTGACTCACAACAAAGAAACAGAACTAGGGCTAAAAGCTGCTGTGTGACGAGGTGTACACTAAATGTTTTTAGATGTCAGGGTATTCCTCGTTGGGCTGTTCATTTCACAAACAAAAAGAAGGGAAGAAGAGTACTGACATAGACCAAGAATAATGTCGTTTTTTTAATATATCCCCTCCTCTCAGGTTCTTTTTTGATCAGTGATTTAAACTTTTGATCAGGTTAATGCATTCTTGATTAATAAAAATATTAATTTCTTTAAAACAATGTTTGTAAAAGATTCACTCACTGCTAAATGAGTGATTGGTCTCTTACTGTCTAAGTGGGCAGTTCTTGCAAAGTACACTCGACTTCACAAAGTCTAGAGCTGAATGACTCCACATATTTCTACACACTTGTTCCTCAGTTATTCAGTAGAGGCTGTAGGATGTGATGTCGTCTCCTGATCCCGCATTAGTGTGTGACGCTTCATTTCATGGCTCTGCTGTAATCTGCTTCACTGTACACATTTAAGTGTTGATTTTATGATTACAGTACATATCTTTAAAGTATGCTGTTAATTAATCGCAATTAGTTTCTTTTTGTTAGCATAACATATGTGTGTGTTCTATGTATATTTATTGTGTGTGTGTGTGTGTGTGTGTGTGTGTGTGTGTGTGTGTGTGTATATATATATATATATAACACACACATTCTATTTTTTATAAATATTCACATGTATTTATGTCTATATTAATATTCTTATTTATATTTAATATTATATATATTTATATTTATATTATAAATAAATTATATGCTAATTATTTATATATTTAATAAATAAACAGCATATTTTTCTTAAATGTATACACGCATGTGTGTATGTTTATAAATACATAAATAGTACATAAATACTTTTTTTTTTTTAGGTGTGATTAATTGCGATTAATGTTTTGACAGCACTAATTTAATTACATGTTGCATCATTTGCATGTTTAAGCATAACATGCCAGAAAAAGTCTAATACACAAAATTGTTTTAATGTACAGTGATTATTCATCTGCGAGTGTACGGTGACATCTGTTACTTTTTCACCCTGCATTCATTTTACTTTTTTAAAGCTTTATAAATAAAAAGTGCAAATGTTTTCAGTGCAGTTTCATGTGGAAACGTTTTCACTTTTTTGCTGCAGAGCTCTTAAAAGAGGAGTTTGCCCTTAAAAGTATGCACTTACTCTTGGAAGTTACATAAAACCCTCAGTGTCACATGATTCTTCAGATATCATACTAATATGCTGATCCAGAAACATTTGTGATTATTATCAATGTTGAAAACAGTTGTGCTCTACAGTATCTTTGAGGAAACTGATGCGTTTTATTTTTCAGGTTTGACAGATGAATAGAAACAGCATTTATGTGAAGCTGAGATGTGTGGAAGTTTTACAGGTAGCTAGCTTCGTCTGTGTGTGTTTGCAGACGGTGGAGGAGATCGAGGGCGCTCTGGGCCGGGATTTCTACCCCAGTCTGTGTGAGGAGCGTGTACGCTGGGAGAAGGAGCTGGCCGGGCTCCGGGAGGAGAACGAGAGTCTGACGGCGATGCTGTGCAGTAAAGAAGAGGACCTGAACCGCACCAAAGCCACCATGAACGCCATCCGAGAGGAGCGAGACCGTCTGCGCAGACGCGTGAGTGACGCTAGCCTCCAAACACACAGTGAACATAAAATATCCCACACACAGCTGTGTTAAAAAATCGTTAGTTTCTCAATTTGGTGTGTTTCACCTGGCTAAGAAGGAATATAGAGCTGAGTATCATCAGCATAACAGTGGAAGCTAACACCATGTCTCCTGATAATATCTCCCAAGGGTAACA
>JAUCMS010000095.1:24811245-24823395 GCA_032357445.1 Enteromius radiatus | reverse complement strand
TCCAACAGCACTAATAATGAGACACAACCACGATCAGATGATAGAAGCAGGTCATTAGTAACTCTAATTAGAGCAGTACATATTAGAAAAGGTTCATGAAAGAACCTTTACTATGCTGGGTTCTAATATGATACTAAAAATAGCTGCCAAATAACCAGTGGATCGTTATAAAACCTTTAAGTTCAACTTTGAACCTTTTTGATAGCGAGAAGTTCATATTTGCACTTGAAAGTTTGAACTCCAAAGGTTCAATCTCTTCTAAGAGTGCAGCAGCACAACTGAAATGATCCAGATCCAGAAACATAGTAAAAACATTGGTAAAACAGTATGTATTATTATATTACATTGTAGTTTGTGTAAATACCTGGAGTGTTTTGTGCTCAGTTGCAGATCTTTCTGGTCACAGGAAGTCGGTCGGTCTAATTCAGTCTCTTCCTGTGAGAAGAGAAAGTCATTAAAGTCTTATGGGAGAAGCTGCTGGTCTTTCTGGGCCGCAGATGCTCCTGTTTTATCTTCGACTGATGTTAATGACATTCAGGTGTTCACAGTGAGATCCGTCTCACACACACCGGCTGATGTACGAGTCCTCAGAATTAGATCTTATTTATTCCTCAGATACATTCCTGGCAGACATTTTTATCCAGAGTAGCTTAAACTGCGTGTTAGGTGTAATAATTCTACCTGCGTGAGCTACAGGAACGGATCAGTCTTGACATCAGGTCAGAATATACATATTTACAGGATGAAATATCCACACACTTGATCTAAATAAATAAAATGAAAAACTAAACTAAAAAATCAACTATTCCTATTATAGTCTTGATCAAGACGCTTAACCTGAATAAAATAAAATAATAAATATACAAATATTATTTGCTGTCCTATTCACATTTGTGTCTTATGTGAGAGACGGTAATGAGGTGGAGCTTCTCGATGGTCTCAGCATCTCTACAGTAAAGCTGATCTCGTCAGAAACAGCAAGCGATGCATCGAATCAATTCCACGAGCACGGGCAGATTTCATTAGCGATAAATCGCAGGCCATTTGTATGTCGTAGGCCTGACCCGGCTGTTTCTATAAAAGCCGTTGGCCTTTTTCACTCGATGCATTTCGGGGCTAATCATGTTAGCGTGCTAACCGTCTTCAGACGGCCAGATCTGATTACAGGCCGCGTCTAAAAGCAGCAGACTAATCGATCCAAACAGATTTGTGCCATGTGCGTTTCCAAATTATCCAAGGACAGCGGCATTCCTCCTTTAAGCTCAGTGCATAGATCCGTCACCATTAGTGTTACTCCAGAAAGAAGGAGACTGAACAAAGCCATAAAAACTACAAAATAATCCAAAACCATTAACAAAATGTACTTTTCTATTAAAGAGCAAAACTTAACCCCTTTAGTTCACCTTCCCCCGTTTAGACACGGAAAAGATGCATAAACCTTTCTAAACATTACCCAGTGTTCAGTCAGAGACTGCAACTTTGCAAGTGTTTTAAGACCCTCAAAATATACATCATTTATTTAATTTTTTTTTTAGATAATTTCTAATTATATTTTAAGAGAGATAACCGTTTTGTGCTCGGGTCATTTTTGACCCGGGGATGTACATTAGGTATCAACAATATTGTTTTGTTAAAATATCTGTGAAGTTATATTAGTGTCTGAAAACGTTTGTAACACATGCAGTATTTAGCCTTTTCCCCATATTTTACACACTTTTGGGACAGAATTTGTTTGCTAAACATGAATACATGCGCATATTGACCAGTGCTAATTTCGTTATAATGTTCGTCAATGACGTTTTTTTCACTGAAGTAAACGAGACGATAATGAATGAAAACTAGTTTGAAATGACAAAAACTGCTGAAAATCTGTTGACATTTTTGTGAACGGATGAAAACGAGACGAAAACGTTACGGAGGGACGATTGGGAAGAGATTATTTCAGAACGAATGTGCTGCGTGGTTCGGAGGTTAGATGTGTACGTGAACTGTATTCATAAGCTATCATATATCATTTGCTGTACGTCTCATAAAACGTTAAAAAATCTCAATATGTGGGATTAAGAGAAGAGCAGGCATATGGATAAAAAAGACTGGAGTAGTACACTAGTATGCTTTTATCAGATGTCTCTATGAATGGCTTATTGAATGACTGACTCACTTCATTTGTTCAGATATGCTGAATCATTCAGGAGCAAAACACCGCTGTTATAATCAGAGACAGTGACATACTGACAATAGTGTCTATAATGTAAATTACTTCATTATTAACTGTGCATAACATTCATTTATTTGCTTGTTATTTACACACTATTGAACTAATCACAGTCTGGTTTTATTATTTTATTATATATTTTCTTCAGAATTATATATATATATATATATATGTGTGTGTGTGTGTGTGTGTGTGTACACACATATATATATATATATATATGTCTTTTTTTTGTACAAAGTGTACAATAACCATCTTAAAAGGACACATGAGCGTCCGGCTCCATCCTGTGCCAGAGGCGGATATGGTATTTCAAACCGGACTGTCCCACCTAAAACCAGATTTCTGGCCACTCTAATCATGAATCGGATCTGAAGCCATCTATATTTAAACTCACACGACTGTAATTACTGGCCTGGCTTTGTGGCGGTGGTTTGTTTGATTGGACTCGACTACCGCAGGTCAGCTCTGTGTGTGTGTGTGCGCTGCTTTAATGCTGCCGTCATCCGTCTAAGTCACAGACAAACACTTACACACTCTGCTGTCCATTACAGACCACGAGGACGGACAGCATTGAACCGCTAAGTTAAATATTGATGTTTTGTCTCTTTGTTAAGAGCTGGAGCGACTGATGGAGGCAAACGCACTTCGCTTCAGAAACTGAATTGTTTATCATGCAAAAAATAATTCAACACTGAGTTATAATAGTGTTAGTAAGAAATGAACAGATCCAACAACACACCTGACTCTAAATAAGATTTATAGATGTTTTTAAGTTTGTGGAGTTTTTTTGGGGTGGTAAAATGAGTTCCTGTTGGTTGTCAGAGTATCTGAAGCATTAGTGATGTTTGGGAACTTTGTGAATGATCAGTAAACTCAGAATCAGTTATTCATCCGGCTCATGTAATGATAATAACACTACGACCTCTAGAGGCGTCGTGTGTCTGATGTCAGGGTGTGTGTGTGTGTGTGTGTGTGAGAGAGGTGCATTCATTCAGGATTCAGTCCTTTATTTGTCCTTTGGCAGCTTTACCTCTGGCAGGAGAAGCTTTGTTTGCTTTGAAAAATTCACAGTCGCTGCCAACATCACGCAGATGCTGCTCTGGGACGAGTGACCTGGGCACTGCCCGCTACAAACACAAGTGTGTCCACAACTACAGTGCCCTTGAGAACCCATTCTGAGGCACTTTCATTTCACTGCAGTTCAGAGATTTCTGTGTCTGTGTGTGTGTGTGTGTGTGTGTGTGTGTTGGACGAGAGGTCTGTAATAAAGACTGAAGTGAAGCCACACGAGGTCAGATTCTGAGCGGACCTCAGTGTCTAGATTTAGTTCTGGAGCTGTTCTGTGAACTCTGTAGACTGGAGCGTCCCGGGGATGTTTGACACACAGGTGTGTGTGTGTCTCTGCAGGTACGAGAGCTGCAGACACGTCTCCAGAGCGTCCAGCCCGGCGCTCCGTCCAGTCCTGGGCGTCTGACTCCGGCGGGGCGTCCCATCAACCCCAGCACCGGAGAACTCAGCACCAGCAGCAGCAGCAACGACATCCCCGTCGCTAAAGTACTCCAGAGCTCTCTTATTAAAGCCGTCCTTTCATTTTATTTTATTATAATTACTTTAGTAAAAGTTATACTAAATGAAAATAAGAGATGATGCATTGGCAACTAGTTGAAATTAAATAAATGTAACTTTTTATGTTTGTTTTTTTTTCAGTTATAATATATTTATATAATATATATATATATATATATATATATATGTTTTTTTTTTTAAGGTCATTTTATAATCATTTTAGAAATTTAATTTTTTTATATTTTTCAGATTTATTTAAATACAACTTAAACTAAATTAAAATGAGAAATGTTAAGTTTTTTATATTTATTTGACTTAAATATATATATTTTTTTAATGGGATTTTATTTTGTTTTTATACAATTAATAGCATTTTAATTGAATTTAATTTTAGTGATCTCTTTTTTTTTCTTATTAATTTTACTTTATAAAGTTTAAGGCTGCACTTTATAAAGCTCATCCTGTAAGTGTGACCATGTCTGTTTGTTTTTGTGTGTGTGTGTGTGTGTGTGTGTGTGTTTGTGGCAGGTGGCGGAGCGAGTAAAGCTGTCGAAAACGCGCTCAGAATCGCTGCCAGCGGAGAGATCGGTCCTCGGATCTGAAATCAGCAGCATCGGGGTGAGACGGACAGAAAGACGCTTCGACTGTGTTCAGTTTTTACAGTGTTTTTAAAGTAAATGTGTCAGTGGATTAACCAGCCCTTAACTATCCCGTCTGTTTTCCACGGGTCGTTCAGTGTAGTACATCAGGCAGATATTATACACACTGCGCTAATACTGAGTAACGCTGAATGCTAGTGTGCTGTTAAACAGAGCCAGTGAAAGATCAAGCTCTCTCTCTCTCTCTCCCTCTCTCTCTGCACTGATCTGGTGTCAGAATCTGATCCATGACTCATCCAGAGAGAGATGGGTCACCTTCACCTCTTCTGTCTCTATCTGGAAGTACAGCTAATAATCAGAGACAAAGTGTTTAATATTCCCTCAGAGCACAGCAGAACCGCCTCAGACTTCATTCAGCTGATGTTATGATGATATCTAAACAACACATGATGCAAGACCTCAGTTGAGGATTAAGAAAGAAAAGACCAATCACAGATCAGCATGCAGATAGGCCAATAATGTATGATTTATTATGCACATACTGTGATGTCACCACCACTGGTTTATTCTAATTAAATCATATTGTTATTATTTTGTTTATGTATTTATCTTTCCATTATATTTTATTTAGGTTAAGTGTCTTGACCCAAGAGCCAAAGAGTACATTTTATTCTATTTAGTTTGATTAAAATTCTTAAAATTGTAGTTATTTCTGAGTGTAATGGTGATAGTAGAATTTGTTTATTGTATCTAAAAGGTGGTGCATGATATATTTTATAAAAGTAAATTATGCAAATATTTAAAATAGTATAAATGCAAAAATTGCAGGATAGAAAGAAACGACCAATCACAATCCAGCATGCAAATAAGATGGGAAGGAAGAGCAGATGTTGTGATGATGTCATCACCGTTGGTTAGATTTTGAATGTTACAGTGAGAGTTTCAGACTCTAAATGTGTGACTTTTCAGATAAAGTTAAAGCTTTTAAAGTTATAGTTTTGAATTAAATCTATTTATAAGGTTTGAGGACCTTGAGTAACAGCGGTGTTGAAGCGCACTGATCTGCTTCTGTGTGTCTCTGCAGGTGTCCAGTAATGTGGCTGAACATCTGGCTCATTCACTTCAGGACTGCTCCAACATCCAGGAGATCTTCCAGACGCTCTACTCACACGGCTCCGCCATCTCTGAGAGCAAGATCCAAGAGTTTGAGGTGGAGACGGAGAGACTCAACAGGTCAGAGAGCACTCAGCTTCACTCAGTTACAGGAAGACAGCTGTGTTTGCTGAATGTTTTTGTTCGTTGAAAAGAAAATGCAATAAAATCAAATATTAAATATAAACTTAAACAACTTATTTAATGTAAAATTTATTTCATTTCTGATTTCTAAATAAAAAATAAATAATAAACTACAACTCAAACTGAAATGGAAATAAATTAAAGTTATATAGAAATATAAAAAAACTAACAAAATGACAAAAGCACAAAGTAAAATGACTAAAACTGAAATGAAATTAAATAATCATGAAATTAAGCAAGTTTAAGGTAAACGACCAAAATGACTAAAATGTTGAGGTACTAAGCTAAAAATAAAATAAGATAAATAGAAATATTACAAATTTATAATAATTAAAATATATATTTTTTAATTATAAAAAATGTAAAGCTTAAAATTTTAGAATGTAATTGAAATAAGTACATAAATGACTAAAACAAACTGAAATAATAAATGAGCTAAATAAAATGAAAATACCTAAAACACATCAAAAATAAACTTAAATGTAAAGAAATAAAATAAATGTCATTTTAATCTTAATCAAAAATAACCTAAATGGAAATATTACATTAAATAAATAAAACTGACAAACACACATAACAAGAAGACTTGAACGAAATTCAATAAAATGTAATCAAATAAGTTGAAGTATTCGTACAGAAATAATAAGCTTAAAATAAATTATTAAAAAAAAAAAAAAACAATAAAAATTACAAACATAAAATTACTCGTAAACATAAACTACAATTAAAAAGAAAATTAAAAAAGAATAAATTACAATAAAAGCTACTTTAAAATATTATAAACGCTATAATAGCATATAAAAATATGGAACTAGCATTGCATTATACAGGAAATACTTTACTGCAGACTCAAACGAGTGTGTTTCACCAGCTGAAGGAAACATCTTCAGATATCTCTGTACTGAGTGTGCAGGGAGCAGTGAACACTATGTAGGGACCCTGTGCATTAGTGCTGTCCTCAACTAAAGAGATTTCTTGTTGACTAGTAGTAGTTCGTTTTAGGCAGTAGTCCCATAATTGCATGTTTATTAAAAACCATTTAAATAATAATGAATGATTAATTACCTACATTACCTGATAAGAGCTTGAACACACACATAAAGCTTGCCACAGTGCACCTGCAGAAGTTATGATTATGAACGTGTCAGGGAAAAACAGGCTGCATTAATATTTGAATGCTGTGTTGATGCACACAAGCGAGCGGCACTGCCTCATCATCTTTACAGTAGTGATGCGCCTGTGTGTGTGTGTGAGTCACACGGATTACATAATCCCACAATATCTGTTTTCCATTTGAGTTGCTTTATTTCAAAGTAAATATTTTGCTCTATAGATATAGCTATTATTCATTTCTGTAAGTATAAACAGAGATTCTGAGTTTCGCTCTCAAGTTCAAGCACATCCTGTTTGCTTTCATTATTTTACAAAAGCACAATGTTTTGTTGTTATTGAGAGTGCACACAAATAAACTGATTTGAAAGATGTACTCTTATCTGAATGAGTAAAAATGAGGGAGTGCGCTCACTAGCGCCTCCTCCTGTCCTGGAGTGAGCTACTGATCAGCTCCACACACACTTCTCTAGATTAACATTATATTCTTATATTATATATATATATGTTGATCTTTTTCTTTTTCCTGCGGCTAATAAAATTTAGTTTGACCAAGTCTCTTCTCTTCGACCGTTAGTGGACGGCTCTTGTTCATGTCATGTTTGCTGTGTGTGTTTCAGTCGTATCGAGCACCTGAAGTCTCAGAACGATCTGCTGACCATCACACTGGAGGAGTGTAAGAGTAACGCCGAGCGCATGAGTATGCTGGTGGGGAAATATGAGTCCAACGCCACCGCCCTCAGACTGGCCCTGCAGTACAGGTACACACACACACACGCACACACAAACCCACACACACACACACTCACTCTCTCACACACGAACAAATACTCTCTAAGCATATTAGAATAATTCTGAATGATCACATGATGCTGAAGACTGGAATAATGATGCTGAAATTCAGATTTTAGTGCAAGAATAAATAACACCTGTATTTTTGCAGCCTGGGTGAGCCGAGATGTGTTGGATGAGTGTGTGTGTGTGTGTGTGGTGGGGGGGTTTCAGCAGGAGGTCGAGGATCTGATTGAATTCGGTCTCCAGTGATCATGATGTCATCTGACTGTCATTACATGCGGCCAGTCAAACGCTCATAAAGACGGCGCCGAGAGCATAAAACACCACAATTAATCACGCTGACAGCCCTCTCACACACACTCCCATGATGCACCACTTCTCCTTCAATAATATTCACACAACAACACAAATAACAAGAGAAGAGTGAAACAACTCTCTCTCTCTATATATATCTTTTTTTTGTATTTTTATTAATTAGTTTTAGGTAATATGCTGCCTTGGCAACTAACTGTGTTTTAATTCTTACAATTATTTACAATTAGCCACACCAGGTTGGTTGTTTACTTAGAAATAATGTATGTGTGTGAATATATTTTATATATATATATATATACTGTATATAGAGAGAGAGATTGATCAGTTGCAATTGGTTTTAGTTTAGTGTTTTTGTATTTTCTATTCATTGTTTTTTTTTTTTTTTAATGTCTAAAATATTGAATGATATTTATTAGTATTATTAATTAATAATTTCAAGTTAACTAAACAAAAATGAGAACTAGCAATTAGCTGAAATAAGTTATTTCTATTTTATTTTAGTTGTTATTTTAGTAAAGTTTGCTTTATTTTTTAAGTAACAATGTTTTCAGTTTTAACAGTAATAACGCTGCTTTTAAGCTGGTGTGTGATTGGTGAATATAACTAGACTTCTCCAGTCTCTCTCTCTCTCTCTCAGAGTCAGACTGCAGCAGATCCAGGACTCGTGTTCTTGTTTGTTTGTATCTGAGTTATAATCAGACGCTGATGAATCCAGCACATTCCAGCGTCACGTCCCGGCCTGTTTGTGGCTTTTGTTTCCCGTCAAATATTTTTTCAGAAGCTGATGAAGGATCTGTGTGGCCTCTACATTCTTCAGGAGTGTGTGTGTGTGTTTCAGTGAGCAGTGTATCGAGGCGTACGAGCTGCTGCTGGCGCTGGCCGAGAGTGAACAGGGTCTGGTTTTGGGTCAGTTCAGAGCCGCTGGAGTCAGTGCTGTGGGTAAGACACACCTCAATCAGAACGTCCCATACACTTCTGTTCTTATATATTCAGATAGGTGTTATAATCAAGGACTTCCCAAACCATTTGAGCTCAAATCATCAAATATTTTTCTCCACATAAATGGTTAAATTCAATTTTAGTACTGAAAAAAAACATCTCTAAATAATTAAAATGGTGAAATTTTAACAAGTTAATAATTTATGAAATTTTTTGCAATAATACAGCCCTATTAAATGTTTTCTTTTTCCGAAATTCTGTTTTATTTATTTAATTTTTTCCAATTTAAATTAATCTGAATTCTCTTGAAACGGTTTAAGTTTTAGTTCAAAAAGCATGTTTAATCAATTGATTTCATAAAACTCCAAATATTGAATAATTTTTCAACATTTTTACATTAATACTTGAATGAAATATTTTAAAATATGATTTATATTTTAATTTCTCTAGATTTAATAATTATTCTTTAATCAATCAAATGATGGCATTAACGGTTTAAATATCTAAATATAATTAAATAAAAATTTAAAATTTCCTTTAATTTTTTTTTATTTTAATTAATTTTTTGAATTATTTTTTAGCAAAAAAAATTTTTTTTTAGTTCAAATGAAAGAACAAGGAAGAAAAATTGTGTAACATTCCTTTTTTTATTATTATTATATCAATAATATAGTTTTTTCTACTATAGTATTATGTTTAGTATTCTAGAATATTATATTTTTGTCACAATTTCTTCAAGTTAAACCAGGACAAAACTATAAGACAGAACATGCAGACTTCTTATTAAATTGATTTGGTATTTCATCAGTTTGAATCTGTGTTGTATGAAGCTCTATAGAGTTGACTCTTCAGGAGCTTCGAGCATCTTTTAATATCCTGCTTCTCATTAACGGCTCATGAGTTATTAGTGTAATTAGTTTCTCTCCACACGCATGCACACCGCTGCTGGAGAAATGAAAAATAAATTATTCAATAAAACTCTGAGAATGAAGCGTGTAGAGATCCACTGAATCTCTGCCGGATCTTCACATATTTCATTTGTCACAGTCATTTATTTCTAAATGTTATCTTCATTTTTGTTATAATTGCATTTAGAAAGAGTTTTGCTTAAATGTTTAAATTAATTCCAAAGTGCAGTGTTTTAATTAGATCATGTTTTCCGGTAATAAAACATAACGCAGTGGGAAAGGTTTCTGAATAAGCAGCACAGGTTTGACTGCATGACTCAAAATCATTCGATTATTAAGATATTTTGTAAATATCCCTCACTTTTTATTATTAATATGCATTGCTAAGAAAACTTTAAAGGTGATTTTCTCAATATCGAGATGTTTTTTGCTCCCTCAGATTCAGATTTTCTAATAGTTGTAGATATTGTCATCAGTGGAGAGATGATTTATTCAGTAAGCGATGTGGCTTGGTTTGGTGCAGTGTGTGGATGTGATGGTGAACACTGTGCTGTGTGATGATGGCAGGAGAGCAGGCGGGTGAAGAGAGCATCTCTCAGATCCTGAAGAAGGCTCACGACAGCAGAAAGACGGCAGAGATCGCTGCTAAAGATCTCCTGACGCGTCTGGACGGCAGCTGCGGAGCTGCGTTTGCGGTCAGCGTCCAGCCCTGGGAGAGTCTCTCGTCCAACAGCCACACCAGGTCAGCTCATCCTCACCACTTACCTTCATTTATCCTTTCGGTCTTCCTTTCGAAGTCTAATATACATCTAGAAAGTCTTCCAGTCTTGCAGCCAGCAGAGCCTCTTTCCCCTGATACGGTAAAAGGATGTGGTGCCTTAAAGCCCATGAAATAAATCAGCATTTCACAACACTTCAGCAGGTTATTTTCCTGCTTCCTGATGGTTTTACATCTTCACACTAATCCTTAACTCTTCTGCAGTTAACGTGTCTTTTTTTCTGACCCCACTGACCCAGTGAATATTTTGTGGACCAATGGTCATCACACCTTTCTGTAGTGCATTAGTTTTGAAACCTCTCTTTGGACTCATTTTATCCATAAAGAAACATGTCTAATAATTCTGCACTCCTGAATATTAGGAGCTTTTCACTTCCAGCCTTCATGTACCGTTATATATCACTTATAAATAATTAAATACAAAATTAATAGTAGTTAAGTATTAAGATTGATGTGGTTAGGAATTGGTTAAATGTGCTTGGAAAGAAAATATGATCAGAATATCAACACGACTAATAATTATGCACACTGTGTGTGTGTGTGTGTGTGTGTGTGTGTGTGTTTATTTATGGGGATATTATTTGTAATTATTATTTTTTAATTATTTTTGCTGTTTTGTTATCTGCTGTGCTATGTAAAGCACTTTGGTCAACTTCAAGTTGTTTAAATGTGTTTATATAAATAAAACAATACAGTATACACACACACACACAGACATATTTATATTTATATATATATGCACAGCCACACCAGATTTTTACTGAAAAGGTGTGCTAATAATTTGATTGATAACTTAAAGAGTTGAGGACAGAATCAGATCGTGAGTGTGATTCTGCAGCTCTGTTTTTCATCTCAGTGTTTCTACATGGTCCTGGTCCAGTGGTTGCCCATGACAACACTCTCTCATCCACGCTGCTGTGTGTGTGTGTGGTTTCCCAGGAGCTTTCATTAAGATTCACTGCTGCTCAAACATCCATCCAATCACCTGCAGCTGTCAGTCACACACACACTCATATTGCGCTGAATCACTATAGATGTATCAAAACAATAATTGATCATCATTCATGTTGTTCCAAACCTGCATGATTTTGTCTCTTGTGTTGAAGATGAGTAAATGATGGCAGGTGTATTACTGCTGTAGATGAGTGAGGTGTGTGTGGGTCAGTGTGAGAATGAGACTGGACTGGATTATAAGATGTGTGCTGATCTTAAGACGCTTGTGTATATACTCTGTGTGTGTGTGTGTGTGTGTGCGCATGAGCTCAGTAATCTGCTAAATATGTATTTTATACAGACACGCATCGACAGTCTAATGTCACACCTTCCAGCACACACACACACACACACACACACACACACACACACACTCAGGTGGGGAGTGAGTAGCGGCGATGTCTCGTGTAAATCGTCAGGCTTCATCAGCGGTTCATTATTGAGATAAATGATGTCTGCAGTAACCATTCCATAATTTATGCAACTATTGGTCAAAACTAAATTAATGTTAGCTACTAATCTAAATGAGATTTTTAGGGTAATTGGACATTTACAGGTAAGGGATAATAGACGTGTAGCCGGTAGTTATCGCAAAATAAGCCCCGACAGTGTGATCAGGACCCGACGCGAAGC